>CM056170.1:9154386-9448797 GCA_029691765.1 Entomobrya proxima | reverse complement strand
TCATACATGTCCACTGCTCTGGCTTGAGTCCCATGGGTGCCTGGACATCCATCAAAAAACTGCGAGCAGATCATATGTAAGCATTCACTTTACTTCTTTACACATCATCAACCAGCACATGCATAACACACATGATTTGAGGCTGTCAGTGCACATGTAAATCCTTTATATAAGCATATTTCATTTCTTCTCAACATGCCTCATCGGGCTCTGGAAGACCACCATTGAAACGGTTACAAAAGATGGAACGAACATAAGGAAACCTTAAAAGTTCCCCCGCAGCCATTGTTCAATTTTGGTTTGATTCCACTTGTTGGCGTGGGACGCCTACTGCATTCACGAAAACTTTTTTCCGCCAAACACATATTCGACTGTTTCTTACATCAAATATCCGCAGTCCCACCAAACCACAACCTACCTCATAGGAGGGGGTGGAAGTCATCGTGAGACCGGACATGAACTTTGGAGCGGGTTTGGGAGAGGGAATGTTGTAAGAACATACTCAGCATTCAGCATTCAGACATCAGAAAACGGTTTTTAAAAATCAGATTATTTATCATATCAATATCGTTTCGCACAGGAACTTGGATTTTGTATGATGAGTTATGATGAGGGATGCGCATCATCACCAGTTTTGATAAAAACAATACTCGCGACGACGAAATGGTGGATAGTTTAATGAGTCAAATTATTCAAGAAATGGAGACCTCTTCGCTGCAGTCCCAACTACGTTTTATCTTAATTCTTAATAATCTTAAATATTTCATTCTAATCATTTCCGTAACTATCTGTCATATCGTATTGTATTCATGTTTTGTATGTGAAAGTGAATAAACTACTGCTCAGCTAGGCCATATATGTCATGTTGGTTTGGCTGACACCACAACCTATTGTCCGTTATCCGTCCGTTTACGAATTTTCGTAGCATACTATCATACATTACCGCTGGCAACTTATTAATGGTAATTATAACTTTAAAACAAATATATAGAAAGAAACCAAGTAATTAACAGCTACGATTCGAAAATAACTAAGAACAAAATACTGATCACATTAAAGTTTTGAAGAACCGTACATGAACCCACTAAACTACACGTGTGGGCAACCCCATAGCATCAAGTGGGGTTTATAGCACGAAGAAAGGCATTCACCTGATCCACTAAAGTCCAAATAGAATCACGGTATCCCAGCAAAACATTCTCATCTCAATTGGGTTTCTTGTACGAAAAGTACTCCTTAAAATCAACCCTTATTGACTAAAGAAAAAATTTAATAAAAAAGAGCAACATGCCTCCAGAAGGCCAGACTAGAATCACACCGTCCCATCATGGTTCGCAGGGTTCAGAATCAAGGACGCGTGTCAACATGATCAAGGTAATGATGACTTGACGGCAACAGACCTTTTTGCAAATGCAGAAGTCAAGTCTCCACAGCTTCCTTCAGACGAGCGAGGACGAATGAAGAAGAAAGCAGTAGAGGATGTAAGCCTAAAAAATACCGTAATATGCAAATCTGTGGCAGTAAAAGATAAAGGTGTCATTTCATTACTTCATGGTACCGTGGCATCGTATTGAATAAACTGCATGAACATTTAAAACTTTGTAATTTTGACAGCATATAAATCAACAGGACAAAACATCCCCCAAGAACCCCCCAAAAGGTCCCCAAAAGCAACCCCATTCAATTAGCCAAGCGAAGCCGATGACCAAGATCCTGGATTAGTGAGAAGATATCAAGCTAAAAAAAATAATATTTTATACAATGCAAAAAAAACTAACATATTGTATTTATTGCTTTAGTCACAGATTCTAGCAGATCATCAAATAGCCCTCGCATGGTCATGTTCACTTTAGAGATAGAACCTCCTCTTCAGAATGCGAGGACCCATCCCGGCCACCATTTAACCTACCGGGAACGAAGCCACGTACCAACGGTTCAGATGAAAGCACGTGAAGATTTAGCAAGGGCATCATGGACAACAGCTTTCTTTACGGAAGTTCCCAACGCACTAGATTAATTGACGCACCCAACACCAATCCCACCAAACTCAGCGAAAAGATCATTGCCATCTAAAGTCTCAAGCACATGAAACCTCTAAACAACAAGAAAAAAAACCTTCCAAGCCAGAAAAGTTTTCCTCGCCGGATCTTCAATCCATTTTGATTGAAGCATGACAAAATACCGATTTCTATTTTGACAAAATATTTGCGACCAACAATCGGCCGATGAAGGACCCAAGCGGGGGTTCCATCATGGGATTGGTTGACGCACAGGAGCAAATGTTGATTCCACTTTTTTCCTAATGGTCTTTGAATCTTCCTGGAGACCATCCAACTTATAAAGGAAATGATGTCTACTGAAGCAGGGGCGCAAATAGAAGATATTCCAGTTAATTCTAAAAGGCTGAAACCAGGTAGGAACCAGCATATACTGACGATTGGTGAAGTCAAAGTGTATTATAAAACGTTTTTAATAATGAATATCCAACTAATGTGTAAATTGCAATGATATGATAATATGGCGAGACAGACTATGTAATAACAGGACGTTGGGCAATCTTGTTACACTGCTGTAAAAATGGCTAATCCATCTGGAAAGTAGTGATTCCGAAGACGACGAAGAAGCTTTGAGGAAACATATGTCGCTTTATATCAATGAGTCAAGGACTAAAAATTATTATACTCTTCCGTCCAAGTTAATTAAACGCATAAATTAGAGGAGCGTATTATTGCCAGGGCCTCGCGAGATTATGGCTCTCGATGTACTCGTTTCAAGATCATTATCTTAAACTTCACACGAGTATTACATCAGGCGTTCAATCGGTACCTTATTAAAGGAAACGAAAGAACCATTGTCGTTGCCACCCTAGTCCGCTTTCCCTGCATACAGAGCAACACCCTCCAGCCAACCCAAGAGAATCAATTCCTGTGGGTTCTCCCAGAGTAAAGCCAGCACCCACCTTCTCTCAGGTATTGCAAAACTTACTTGAGGACGACACTGTGACATTGACCCTGTTGCCAAAAGCACAACGGTATAACGCTGATAAAGTTTTGGACGAAATGTGTCTTCTCAAGATACTCTTACAACGGAGACAAAAGAGTCATTTTACAAACATAATACAGAGTAAAATCATTTTCCCAGAAATACGCGCATAGTTATTTTAAATATTCAACTAGACACAGACCTTTATGATAAGTTCATCATATATGCATGAATTAAAATAGTAAAAGTACGTAGGTGTTTACCAGAGAAAAGAGCATTGCTTTGCAATGGATTTTCCAAGACTGATTCCGCGTCGAATTTTGATGGGCAGGCGATGTGCTACCTCCAATACTGATCGAGCCAGATTGCATAGAGAATATTGCCACTGTTGGATTTCCCAAGTATAACGAAAAGATTTCGTACAGACCCTTCCAGACAAAGGTTGCGAAAACTTCTAGCCAAAGCGGTACTTTGAAAAGGCTGGAAAAAGTAAAAGATAGCAGCACTTCTGGAAAGGGCAACGAAGAATAACTGCAAATCTCTAATCTACAATAAAACTAAAAAACTTTAACGATTGGAGCGTCCGCGTGGTGGTGATGGGAAAGTTCACAGGAGAAGGTCAGTCTATATAAACCCCTCACTTAAACTACATTCATCGTATAACAAAATTACAACCATGCGCTATGTCTTAAGTTATTGGTTCTTATACTAGAACTCGGCAAAGCAGCCTCAATGAGTAAAATCATGGGAAATTTAAGTGCTGACGGGACGACTTGAGGATATGGAAGCTGATGGCGGAAACGAGGGCTCGATTGACATCGACATCTGATGAAAGAGTGATCAGTCGACTTCAACCGAGATGGTCGGCTTCAACGAATGGCCGCCTTCAACGTGATGGTGTGCACTTCAGCGTGAGGGTGACTTCACGTGAGGGTGAGGAGAGACTGTCACCGTGAGAGGTGGAACTTTCGACGTTGAAGGCTGTAGACTACATCAACGTGATGGCGACTGGCTCGCCTAATGGTCAACTTGGACGTGATCAACGGGGGGGTGGTCCAGAGGGAACGATGGTGCGGAACATGAGGTGGGCGTGGAATGAAAATGGGAACGAAGGGGAAAGGCTATTATCCAAAGCGCAGTAAGTGACTCGAGACTTTGTGTGAAACCTTTCCTTAGATCACACACACAAGAAAGCACCCCAAACTACACGACCTTGTTCGAAAGGACCTACTCGTATACCTCCAGAGAAAGGCAGTTGTATAAAAATGAAGACAAAGAACAGGAAATCACAGAATTACAGCAATGAATCGTTTAAAAGTAGAATGGAATTTCCTATTGACGGGTCGGGAGATTCTGGAAGCAGGAGGAAAACAACAATGGACAAAGAGAAAAAAAGGGAAAAATAATCAGGAAAATTCATACAAGACAGCACAAAAAGGTGACCCGCCATCAACTGTAAAACACAACCTGTAAGTCTAAGGCATACTTGCGTTTGAATTGGAATTTTAAATAGGTAAATACCTTTCACAAACATTGTAATCACTACAACCTATTCTAGCAGCAGAAAAAGCGAACACACAAACAGGCAACAACGCAGAATCAAAACTTTTGATAACAAACTACCATGGACCATCAAATAGAGCGAAGCCACACCTCACACAACATGACAACTCGCAGGGAGACAACGCAACAATACAGAACCACAATAAAAAGGGCCCTAATGAACGTAGAATGAACGTACTGGGAGACCAACACCATGAACAAAGAGATAAAAGTTTTGTTAACAATTTTCGGACAAAAACCGAAGACACTAAACAAAACCACCGTCTAAGGTCGGCGTGAATTTGAAGAGTATCAAAGAGGTCGCTATAATGATGAATGAAGAGTGGGGAGGAGAAGGGTACCCGGGATGGAGTCCAGGAGACTCTGAAACTACAATTTTCAATGAAAAGCAAGATGATGCAGGAGCAGTTGTTGACGTCAATCAGAGCTGGGAAACTAGCTTTAAAGCTGTTTAAAAAGACCGAAGCACAGCACTTGTATCCATTGATAAGACTTCCACGTGCAGGATTTGGGGAAGTGCTGAACAAGACTATGGAGCAGACAGCAGTGATGAAACGAATCCCTCCAGCAGAAACTCTCATGTTGATCTTACAGAAAAAGTTTTACAAAGTAATGATCACTAAAACACATGTTCAATCAGAAGAAATAAAACAGTTCCGCGCAGTTACTAACATTAAACTGTTGTTTAGGGTCTAAATGGGCCACGTGGGAATCACAGTAGCTTCTCGAAATTATCCTAAAACGGTTCTTTGTTTTTGGGGACACACTATGCTAATGGATCAAGTAAAGAATTTCTACTCCTCGTGGAGGCCCCTTGCAGTTGCAATTAAGTGGGTCCATCCCCAGGTATTAGTGCCAATAAAATGAAATTTTCAGAGCAAGTTTTCCATTTTTTTTTGGCTGCAATTTCAAAAAGTGTCGGTTTTGCTAGTGACCTCCATCACAGTACGCAGCTGTCCCGTGACCCATCTCAGATCAGGTATGCATTCTTTTCTCGAACAAGGCTCTACTGGCAGAATTGACATTCGTCTGGAAGAGGAATAATTTATGGTGTGAAGATGGAGTCATCAAGTATGTTTTTAAGGCAAGTATGTCATTTCATTGGTAAAAAAGCACATGCAGACAAACTACAAAATTGTAATTATTTTTGGGCACATTCTCAGACGCACTAGTATAGTGTCCTATGGTGGTGGGATTCAAATTAGACAAACTTAGAGGATAAGGAACGTCGATGGCATTGGAATCATGGGTGGGCAAGCAGTCGACAAGTCTCATTTGAAACTTCAACAAATACATGTCCATAAAGGATTTCAGATCAAGACAAAATATTTCTAAACTATTTTTCGGCGAAATCCATGCGAGTCAGGGTTTCTTAGTTAAATGTTGTCAAGTGGGCTATGAAGGTATCTTTAATATGAATGTGCATTCTAAGAAATCTAACCAAGATTCGATCCTATCATGCACGAGTCTGACAAACTTGAATACGACCAAAGACACAAGCATGATAATTTTGACTATATTCAGCGGGACGATTTTATCTCTCCTCTGACACCAAACAGCACTCGGGTTCGTGGATCAAGGCCAAACACTTTGACAAATACGGGAAGAGATAGAGATGGGGGCGATTTGAACTGGAATTGAAAGACAGGAAAAATAATATGAACTATTCTAGTGGAGACCAATAACGATGACCCTTTATGAAACATTTTTTCACGCAAATATGGTGGTTGCGGCGACGTAATAAGGTATATGGATCATTTTCCTTGTTGTACACCAGTAGACACGGACTCGCCCACTCCACTTTTAAGCGAACGCCAATAATGCAATGATCTTCAATACAGCGTCGCTAGTAAACTGCAGCCAAGTAAAAGTAGCTCCTGACAAATATTATTCTCACTACTTGAGGAACACTGATGTAAGTGGAAGCCCTATGAGTAGATCTAGATCGAGCGACTGGTTTCGGATCTTTACCACCATTCATTTATTTCAAAAACACAGTCCGTAAATGGAGAACTTCGATGATAAAATGACCCAATAAAACGTTAACCACGATAAAAAATAAATAAAAAAACAGCGGACCAACTATGAATTACCAGGATTACAAAAACGATTAAATTCAGATGAAGGTAGAAGGAATACAAAGGGGTGCTTCTTGAGGACTAGGCGTAGTTTATACAGATCATATATAATCGCATCGCATCTGTGAGGACCATCTCCGAACAAAAGGGATCCAACATACCAAAAACAAACCTGGCGCCTAAATATGTACAGAACTTATAGTGGTTTTTAGATTCTAAGGACATATCCATCAAAACACGTTTCGAGCCATTCATAGAAGCACAACACACATTTTTTTGTTTTCTGGGATAATAAGAAATGCAAAGAATACATTTAGAGAACTTTTTTACATATTATTTGATACAAGTAATGACAAATTTATTCTCGGCTTTGCCCCCTTACCTGGAAAAATAAAGGATAAACACTGCAGCAAGGCTCTTCCTAGCAGCATTAATCACGATGCACCAATATCTGGCATTGAAAAACTGCTAGAAGGTAGGGGTAAGCATAACACCAAAATACTAATGGTGATCGACTCGAGAATGCCTTCTGGCTATCCGGTGGGTCTAATTGAAAGTACCCCTTAGCGCAGCCGTGGGAATCAACTCCTATAAATCACATAGACTGCATCGCATACCGCTGAAGGAAAAGCAGATGGGTATGATGTCATCAGATTTAAACGGATAAGAAATGGGCAATCAGGGCTACTCAAAGTAGTAGGGGTCGCGTTAGCGTCGTATGACTTCGAGAATGTGAGCACTGAGAGATCCTTAGATATCCAAACGTTAGGATATCCATGACGTAGCGGATCAAAGGTGTAACTGTGAATACGCATAGCAGCAACGAGCTTTATCAAGGAGAACGGTCTCCGCGCTGTTGAACTAGTCCTTCATGTTGTTTCTTCAATGATAACTTGCAAATAAATTGGGATTCGTGCCTGACATGACATTGGTAACCGAAGCACAAAGTAGTAGAGCAACAATCTAAAAATAAGTTGGGTCCACCCATGGAGGATGGTGCGCGTATTTTGCATATCCCCAGGAGTGTAATTTCACTGAGTAGTACTGCGCAAATAAATCAAACCGGCCACGTAAAACACAGCAAGGGACTCCCACCGAAACTACCCAGCATCCAATGCCCAAAATATAGATGCAATTCTGCTAAATATAGTATCTTAGCCATCTTTCAATATTAAAAATTAACACATTTCACATCTTTCACACTGATGGGCTTCCAGAACTCAATATTTTTCTTAGCGTAGCAGAAAGGCAGTCATGAACGAAAAATTGACGCTGCAACCGTGCGTGAAATGTATCGGTTAAGGAAACCACAGAATGACAAAAAGTATTGATGTCTCCATTCAACAAGGATGAGCAAAATTAGTCTGTCAAACTGGTCACACCCATGATTATGAGAAACGTTATTATACAATGTTCCAACAGCAGTAAATTGCCTACTGCAGATCGAGGATGCGCGCTCGGCTTTGACGACCAACTACAAAATGACATCACTTTCTCGGCATAGACTTAATAGCCTCCATTCCGAGTCGGCAGCACAACACTACCGAAAGAATGAGAATGCGCTGGGAAACACAATGAACAACAATAGTACCTGTTTGAACAAATTGAACAGCTATGACTTTTATTGAGTCATTCTTCCCTTACCACTTTTTCATAAATCATCATTGGGGCAATGTGAGATGCCTTTCCTAAAATTTATATGCACAGCGAACATTTTTTATGCAAAAGCGTTTATCATGAATTTGCTTACTAGTTCTTGAACCGCATAGGTGGCAAGCAACGAACACCGTCCAGCTTCATGAAATAGCAGCCGGCAAAAATTAGACAGTCCGGCGCCCAGAAGTGACATTTACAATCATCATATTCCCGGCGAACGCAACTCGTTGTCTCCCATTTTCTCGGATGTCCTCGTGACTATTTTGAGTAGAATTGCGCCACGTACTTGAGCAATCTTAGTTTCTGGATTTTGAGTACAGAGATCTCTGGCGTCGCTTCTTCATCTGTGTTTAGGCAAACCCTCCTCATCCCCCGTGTTGTCGGTGAAAGCTCGTACTGCGGCAATATGCAGTACTTGCAGTAGAGAAGTCAGGTAAAAGGCCATAACTATTACTAATCTCGTTAGCGTTAATATGTTCAGACACCCTCCATAACTTTCTGCATTTTCAATACTCCCCATTTTACGTTTTCAGTCGTGGTCAAAGTAAAAATTATGTATACAGGATTCGATAATATTGTAGGTTGCAAAATGGCACTTTGATTAAAACATAAAACACACTTAAAATCCACTGTTTGACAGTCAAATAAGGAGGACTAAAATATTATAATTTTATGATATATTGTTTTAATGGAACCCCGGAAGTTTAGCTGTCTTCCTCTGCAGCACTGCAAATTTCAACTCTTACGTCAGAACGGCACGATTTGATCACGAACAACGGATGGCGAGTAAATTTACACTATCAACTTCCTTAAGTAATGTTTAACCTCTGCCATTTGTGGCTTATAAATATATCAGCGATAAAATGGATTGGGGTTCGCATTTTTACAAGAAGACTCTTCGCTTCGCTTTTCGCTACGGACAAAGCATGTAGAGAGAACTAATGCGTCTTAGTTGGTCCACATTTTATTTTATGATGAGTCAATAATGAACATCAGAGTAACTTCTAGCTTTCTTTACCATATAACTGTCCGTTAACACACAAGCACGGCAAATATTTGCGTTGAGAATCATGTATGAAAGTTCAATACAAATCGACAGAAAAATCGCATATAATCAGTAACACTTCACCTCTGCTCAAGAGTAGAAGCCAAAGCTTTATGCACAATGCATGCACTAAGGGTTGGGAATTTTTGAGATCGTTTATATTTCACTAAAATGTGTATAGATAAACCACAGTGTAGCAATGCAGTGGGCGGACGCAGCTTTTCCATTTTTGAAATAATCTGAACCTTCTCAAGTAACCATAATATCTGTAATGATGATAAATATATTGTAGCCTGTCTGTAAAATGAGATACATAAGTAATATATCTTTTACTGCTCTGATGTTTCAATCGGTTGTCCAAAGAAAGTCAAGTAAAAACTGTTTATATAGACGATAAGATACCGTTAAGAAAATGATCTAGCTTGTCACACAATCATTCAAGAGTGAAAAACGAGTTGCCTTTTCTGTTATCAAAAAGCTTACATTGACTCACTGTACGTCAGTTATCAATAAAGTCAACTAACCCAAATAGTTGATAAATGTTTAAACCACATACTATTTTCGTAATATGTGTGTCATTTGAAATTTGCTATTAAATATTGCCGTAGTCTTGAAAATTTTTGCCTGCCAAATGACGCGATTTCCGCATTTGGACACAAGCTAGACTCTGCTGCTGGCCTGGAGTCTGAGACAAAGACTGCTCAGTATTATAATTTGCAAGATGCTTTTTACTATTCTGTTCTAAGTGCTAAAATGGCATCTTACTGCTTGTTACATACATGTTATGTGGTAAACAACTATGAACGACAGAAATTGATGTTATTTGAATGCGTGATTCCTTCTGATGCAATGCCATAATGTATGCTTTTGGCACAGATTTGCTAGCATCATGACCATATTATCATGATCTCTTACAATCCTTCAGAAGCAGCTGATGTTTCAAATACCGGTGAAGGTAGATGCTTTGAAAACTTGCTTTCCCGGACGTGTTCTATACTATACCAAGTAGCCACAGTACTTTCCTTTGTGAACGAACACACGTGAAAGCTTTAACGGTTTCCCAAGGAGTAAATCTGCTTTACATCTTTTCCTAACTTTTCATTGTTTGTTGCATTGTTGTTTTAAAAGAACAACGTATTGTGATGAACTCTGGAAAACTTTTGAGAAAATGTCCTGCAAACTTCTTCGTTCCGGGTTTGCCTGACAGCACTTCCATCCAAAACTGATAATCAGTTACTATTTGAGTTCTATTCCGAGGCTATGACATGACCCTCCGGAAAATTAAATTTTCGTTGCCATATCCATATTCCTTGATGAAAACTGGTACGTTGAAGTGAAATTAAAAATTTCATATGACCTCACATACACGAGATATGGGTCAAAAAAGATTTTATCAAAGGGCAGCAGATAACTCGGCCCCAATTCATCATAAGTTCTTGAAATTTGGCATACACATACCTTAAGTGATGGTGCATCCCGACATATTTTTCATTTTTTCGAAATTCGAACTTTAAAGCGAGGTCAAAGGTCAAGTTTCTCAAATCACCCCAACATATTTTTTATATAGTATTTTTTTTCTGGATTTCCCGTGACATTTGGAACAACTTTTATGAAGACAGCTTGAAGGTAAGTATCTTTGCAAAAAAGTTTATAGCGATTTTAAAATTTTCGGACATTGACAAAAATAGGTACTGAGGTCCGCCATATAGCACCTATATTTGGCTACGGCATAATTAACTGTACTGAATGGGTAATGCAAAAAACCAAACCGCATCCTTCTACGTCAAATCGTTCTTGAATAAAAAAACTGCAAATTTGTATCGCTGCTGGATAGTCAAGAATCAAAGGGCACCCGATAACTTTCAAACGACTCATCCAGAACCGGGAAGCTTTTGCATTACCTTCACTTTAGGTGACCCCTAACAGCGACAATCCAATGGATTTGTCCTCACAGGTCACCTAAAGAGTAGGCAGCCTGGGTCCTGTTTGTCAGTGGTGGCTTCCGCTGACGGCCTTCAAAGGGCACTTCATAACTCTCAAACGACTCATCCAGAACCGGGAGTTTTTGCATATACCTTCACTAGGTGACCCCTAAAAGCGACAAATCCAATGGATTTGTCCTCACAGGTCACATAAAAATTTGGCAGCCCTGGGTCCTGTTTGTCAGTGGTGGCTTCCGCTGACGGCCTTCAAAGGGCACTCGATAACTCTCAAACGACTCATCCAGAACCGGGAGCTTTTGCATATACCATCACTAGGTGAGCCCCTAACAGCGACAATCCATGGATTTGTCCTCACAGGTCACCTTAAAGAGTAGGCAGCCTGGGTCCTGTTTGTCAGTGGTGGCTTCCGCTGACGGCCTTCAAAGGGCACTCGATAACTCTCAAACGACTCATCCAGAACCGGGGAGCTTTTGCAATATACCATCACTAGGTTGACCCTAACAGCGACAATCCAATGGATTTGTCCTCACAGTTACCTAAAGAGTAGGCAGCCAGGGTCCTGTTTTGTCAGTGGTGGCTTACGCAAAGGACCTTCCAGTACATTGGCGATTATATTCCCACCCGTGAAAGGCCATATGCAAAAGCTCATCCCGTTCTGGATGAGTTGTTTGAGAGTTATCGAGTGCCCTTTGAAGGCCGTCAGCGGAAGCCACCACTGACAAACAGGACCCAGCTGCCAATTTTTTATGTGACCTGTGAAGGACAAATCCATTGGATTGTCGCTGTTAAAGGTCACCTAGTGATGGTAATATGCAAAACTCCCCAGTTCTGGAAGAGTCGTGTGAGAGTTATCGAGTGCCCTTGAAGGCCGTAGCGGAAGCCACCACTGACAAACAGGGCCCAGGCTGCCAATTTTTATGTGACCTGTGAGGACAATCCATTGGATTGTCTGCTGTTTAGGGGTCACCTAGGTGAAGGTATATGCAAAAACTCCCCGGTTCTGGAAGAGTCGTGTGAGAGTTATCAAGTGCCCTTTGAAGGCCGTCAGCGGAAGCCACCACTGACAAACAGGACCCAGGCTTCCAAATTTTTATGTGACCTGTGAGGACAAATCCATTGGATTGTCGCTGTTAGGGGTTACCTAGTGAAGGTATATGCAAAAGCTCCCCGGTTCTGGATGAGTCGTGTGAGAGTTATCGAGTGCCCTTTGAAGGTCCTCAGCGGAAGCCACCACTGACAAACAGGACCCAGGCTGCCAAATTTTTACTGTGACCTGTGAGGACAAATCCATTGTATTGTCGCTGTTAGGGGTCACCTACTGAAGGTATATGCAAAAGCTTCCCGGTTCTGGATGAGTCGTGTGAGAGTTATCGAGTGCCCTTTGAAGGTCCTCAGCGGAAGCCACCACTGACAAACAGGACCCAGGCTGCCTACTCTTTAGGTGACCTGTGAGGACAAATCCATTGGATTGTCGCTGTTAGGGGTCACCTAGTGAAGGTATATGCAAAAGCTTCCCGGTTCTGGATGAGTCGTTTGAAAGTTATCGGGTTGCCCTTTGATTCTTGAATACTCGCAGCGTACAAATTTTGCCGTTTTTTTATTCAAGAACGATTTGACGTAGAAGGATGCGGTTTGGTTTTTTGCTATTACCCATCCAGTACAGTTAATTATGCCGTAGCCAAATATAGGTGCTATATGGGCAGACCTCAGTACCTATTTTTTGTCAATGTCCGAAAATTTAAAATCGCTATAACTTTTTGCAAAGATACTTACCTTCAAGCTGTCTTCATAAAAGTTGTTCCAAATGTCACGGAGGAAATCCAGAAAAAATACTATAAAAATATATTGGGGTTGATTTGAGAAACTTGTCACCTTTGACCTCGCTTTAAAGTTCGAATTTCGAAAATGAAAAATATGTCGGGATGGGCACCATCACTTAAGGTTAAGTGTATGCCAAATTTCAAGAACTTATGATGAATTGGGGCCGAGGTTATCTGCTGCCCTTTTGATAAAACTATTTTTGACCCATATCTCGTGTATGTGAGGTCATATGAAATTTTTAAATTTCACTTCAACGTACCAGTTTTCATCAAGGAATATGGATATGGCAACGGAAAATTTAATTTTCCGGAGGTCATCGTCATAGCCTCGGAATAGAACTCAAATAGTAACTGTAATGTGGCGTCCTTCACGTAGCATCGTGACTTTAAAGAAAGAAACAATTCATACATTTTCATTTACCATCGCCAAAAAGTGCATGCGTTTGTACCACTTCATTGTCAACCAGTTCTACAAGTTGTGACAGAAAGTTTCAAAAATCGACTTTTCCTGTCTAAGTTCTCAGAAATATTTTTGAAGTTTACACCCGTAGAAATTTCTCTCAGTCATCAAACTCGGAAAACAGTCAGGCCACAGAAGGTGAAACACAATTGAGCAACACAATACGGAAGTGTTTTCCAGGCGCAACAAAAGTTGTTGTCGAAGACATATCAGGTACGGTTACTAACCTCGTTAAAAATGTATCTTATCGCATGTTATGTTAAAACATGGCATAATATATAGATGATTCATGACGATGACAATTACACAAGAAAATCTATTTTTGTGCAGGAGGATGTGGCTCAATGTACTCTGTGTTCATCGAATCGCCAGAATTTCAGGGATTATCCACTGTAAAGCAGCATTTACTAGTAAATCAAGTAAGATAACCATCCTAATCTCGTGCTTCAAATAGTGTAGAAAAATTCGTACAAGCATTAAAATGAATTGAGCAAATTTCCATTTCTTTCCCAAACAGGCCTTGAAACAAGAGATAAAATCAATGCATGGAATACGGATTCAGACGGCAGCCCCTAAAAAGTGATTTCCTTGCTGGTTTACACTGGTGTAAATATTATGAATGATTTTTATAATTTGCTTAGGGCCAAGTTAATAAATCATTATTTCGGCCAAACGTCAAAACCGTGAAAGTTCATTTTGATTTCCATATGCATACTTCATGCATTATTATATACATACCATTTTGAATACCAGGGGTCTGGTTCACCAGCGCGGCTCATTGCTCATTATCATTAATTCTTGCATGTATCGTAAATACAAAATTTAATGAGATAATGATAATGAAGCAATGAAAAATTTCGGTGAAACAGACCCCAGTTCATAATATAATCGCATTAACGCCTGCATTTTTCTTCTAACTTACTAACCCTGAATTACATCATCATTTTAGAATTGAACTGAAGACATAACTTGACAGTTGACAACTCTTTTTGTTCGACATAACTGGAATAACTAGTATATGCTGACATCAGTTAGTTAGTTGTTATAAATACCTAAAAGGTCCAAATCTGTTAGTTTGCTCACGATTAAAGTGTTATAAGAGGTTTCCTTTCTTCCAATCATTCAACCCAGCACGCAAGAATAGACCTCAAAAAAGGAATGCACTCATGTTTTTTGTACACAGGAATGGCATAGAAAGGCCTAAAAAATATGTTGTGCGTATGAAGACCGAGTGCAAAGTTCTTGTACGTCATCGTGAAATTAAAAAGCAACAGCTGCCTATTATTATGTGTAGCCACTCTGTGCTCTCTCCTCAAGTCGGGCTGGATTAGTTTAGGTAGTGTCGCGTTTTGTGTTATCGTTGGGATGAAGAAATACTATCGGTCACCTTATTTATAGCATTTAAATTTTAAATGCAAACACGGCTTTATGCGTGGCATTTTATTTATCATTCCATGTGTTCTTCTTCCCCGAGAAAAAGTGCCAATTGTGGATGCCCATTTTTATCGTAAATTACTAAACGTGCTCCTAAATTGTTACGGGAAAAAGGACCACGAATATTTGAGCTTTTTTATTCTTTGACACAATTTTCCATTGTTTTCCCTCGAGACACACAATGCAAGTTTTGTGTTTTTAAGTACACAACTTTTAGAAATGCTCTCTAGAGACAATACAAAAGCAATTCTAATTTTTAACTACTTACAAAAGTATTATATTCCATTGTGCTAAAGCGTACACTTTCTTGGAAAAAGTTGCCAAAAGCATGATCCCACCGAATTGCCCATATTAATGATAATCATAACATTTTAAAGAAAACCCGGCCATACTGATCCAATGCAATTTTACGGACTGTTTTAACAAGAATTAACGTCTTGAAAGCTGCAGCCTTATTGACGTTCACCTTGGCCTTCGTTTTCCAGAAGGGATTATAAGTAAAATCTTAATATCCTCCTATATTGCAAATCTGTAAAATGGATTTGGATGACGTGTATGTACAAATTGGAGAATTTGGATTGCAACAGAAGATATATTTCTTCTCTTTATGTCTATTTAATCTCTACGCACCTTTCCACTTGGTTCAGAGTGTTTTCACAGGTATTTCGTAATACAAAAAAGAATTATTTGTGATGTATGAATAATTTGGACACACTGGGGTCTGTTTCACCGAAATTTTTCATTGCTTCGTTATCATTATCGCATTAAATTTTGTATTTACGATCCATGCTACAATTAATGAGATAATGATAATGATGCAATGAGCCGTGCTGGTGAACCAGATCCCTGTACTAATAAAGTCGGGCATATTTCATTACCTATATTTTAGTACAAACACCGGAATTTACGTGCATTTCCAATGGTACAGCGTTCAATAACACATGTAATATTGATAACCGCTTAAGTAGCTGTGATAGTATTGTCTTTCAAGATTATCCCGACTCTGTAGCCAAGCAGGTAATGTAAATTCTCGGATGTCTTCGAATTTTTAGCCTTTCTGGATTTTGTAAAGTATGAATATTCTTGGTTTTTTTCTATAGTGGACCCTTATTTGCAATGACGCCTATAAAACTAAGTTTATTCAAAGCGCTTTCATGGCCGGTGTCGGAATTGGAGCGGTAACACTTGGATCTTGTGCCGATAGTTATGGAAGGCTGAGAACGTTGGCGTTCACGCTCCTTGGAATGATCGTCTTTGGAGTGGCCTCTGGTTTCGTGCAAAGTTTCGGCTTGTATTTATTAATGAGGTGAGTTGTATCATTATAATACTAATTTATAAGAAAGCAATAATAATGAATTTGCCTTAAACGTGTTTACGTATTTACTCAGGTTTCTTACTGGAGTTTGCGCTGCAGGAAATATTTTATCAAGCTTTGTACTATCCAGTGAGCTAGTTGGACCTAGTAAACGGGGATTGTGCGGAAATATTTATCAAGTATGCACTTTGTGCTACTAACTAAAACCTAAACCTTAGTACTATGCATCTTACTTATCAAGTAACGGTAAAACTTTTGACAATTCTAGGTGTTTTTTGCAGTGGGAATCGTTTTGTATTCCCTTCTGGCGTACTATGTGAGGGATTGGAGGGCGCTCTCAACTTTGGCAACGTGTGTCGGAATCCCTTACGCATTCCTCTTTATGTAAATATTTATGCAGTTTTCACGTTAATGAGTTATTTTTCTCATATCAATGCAAAGTGTCTTATTAGTCTTCTTCCAGAATCTCCAAGATGGTTAATTACGCATTACCGATCCAGAGAAGCTCGCCAAGTCCTTCGCTTGATTGCAGACAGGAATGGCATGATATTTCCCTCTGATATGGAAATCGTGGTTCCAATACCCACTGCAAATCGTGGATCATTGTTGGATTTGTTTAAATCTCGACGAACAACCGTTTCAACGTTAATTCAAATGTTTTCGTGGTACGCCAAATGTCTATGCACCAAAAGTGTACATTAAAATGCATAATATTTTACTGTAATGAATTTGAAATCTTCCATGCAGGTTCTCCAACTCTGCCGTATATTATGGATTGACGCTTGCCAGTGACCGACTGGGAAGTAGCATTTATACATCCACTATACTATCAGGTTCATTTCCAGATCATTTTTCTTCTATCACAAAATCATATAACGTACAATTATCAAGAACACAGCATTTACGCATAAATTTATAATTCTAGGCGTTGTAGAAATTCCGGCGTATATAGCTACCGCGGTACTTATCGACTGGTAAGCTTCAAAATCATAATGTCTAGTTTCAAGCAACATTCATTCATTATATTTTTTCATATGCCCTCGCAGTGTTGGTCGTCGCGCACCTTTAAGCTTATTTATGGTTTTCGGTGGAGTATCCTGTTTACTTATACAATTTTTCCACAAACCCGAATTGACGTTCCCCTTGGCTCTGTTCGGAAAACTATCGATTGCAGCAAGTTTTGCAATAATATATATTCATTCTGCCGAACTCTTTCCAACAACTCAGCGATCTTCAGGGTTGGGGCTTTGTTCCCTGTTCGCGAGATTGGGTGGCATATTAGCCCCATTCGTTAGTTTACTGGTAAGTAAGTTGCAACAAAGTTGCGTTTTTTTAAATGATAAATTACCAATCAACAATAATTTTGATTAAACTCGAATTTTCATAGGATTCGGTGGAAACCTCTTTGAAATTTACCGTATTTGGATTACTCAGCTTTATCTCTGGTCTTTTAAACCTTTTGTTGGACGAGACATTAAATCGAACGCTACCAGAAACATTAGATGACTTAAAGAATGAGGGTAATTTGAGGAATGAACGTGGAAGGTATGCTCGACTTTCAAACGCTGAGAATTTGGAAGACTCTGAAGAGGATGACATGAGGTCTGTGGAAGTGGGTCCAGTTCTTCCAACGTAAACGTATTAGTATTGTATTTATTACAAATTATTAGTAAATACAGGTAACAACGACACAAGATAATCATTAAAAGACTGATAAGAGTATGGAGAGTATATGATCCGAACTGAAATTATCAATTTCATGAAAGTAAAGCTTGCTAAAAGGACAAAATGGATGATAGTGGAGAGTGGAGAATAAAAATTGAGCTTGTATTTTTTTAAACATTCGACAAGAGTCACAATTAATATGATAAAACGGGATGCGCTTGTAAAATGATATTTGTGACTTTAATTTTTTACTTTAATACAAGTGAAATATATAACTAGCTTTATAATGCAGGAATGCTGTGATAGGTTGTGTACCTTGTAAAACGTTCTCGAATTTTGCGTGCGTTAATAAATGCAATAAATACGTATTTTATATAAACGTGAATGACGTAATTAAACGTAAAGTAAGAATTTTTGTAATTCGCTTTCACTGTCAAAATGGTAAAATATGTTCTTGAACATGATGCAACGATGGTATTGTAATGTTCTTTTTTAGTAGTTTTCGTTCTTCTTTTATAACTTCTTCCAAGTACTCTGGGGAAAGAGAAATATCCAAGTTTTCATCATGACCATATTCCTGCACAAATTGAGTGAAATCCTCATATTTATTTTTCTTTTGATGCTTCGTTTTCTATTCCAACTTTGACATTTAAATCCATTACACTTATATCATCTTCATTTCCCTCATCTTTCATTTTATTTTTGTCGTCTTTCGCTTCATTTTTTTCATCTTCTTCATTTTCACCAACTTCATCGTAGTACTCCTCTTCATCCTCCTCGACTTCATGCAGTGCATCAGGTTCAAAGCCAGGGTCATCAGGCATATGTCCTGGAGGGTACCTTTGCTTCAAGTCATCCATGTGACGATTTATTCCACTATTAAAGTTAACTTCTGCAGGGCCAAGTAAATAGTTTTCAGTGGATCGCACTTCCGGTTTCGGAGACATAACTACAGGAGGTGTAGTAGGACGTGGTGGAGGATTGAACGAAGTGGTTTCAACGACCGTTCTTACGGTTGTTCTAATTGGAGGCCTTGTTGCTTTCACTTCTAAATTTATGGCATTGATTAATGTTTTAGAGATAATGAAAATGGAATAATTTTGAAGAACATGACCTATAACAGTTACCATCTTTCTCAACTATACTTTCCACGTCTGACTCAACGTTTTGAGTTTCCTGGTGGTCTTTTGCCTTTAGAATCTTTCTTTCAATGGTGTGCTTCTCTTCTATCTCTGCAATTGGCCCATGTGGCTTTCCGTTTTTGCTCATTGCTTTCTTAACATTCCCAGTAATTTGCTTAACACGGGAACTCGTTTTTTTAGCCCCCTGACTTCCACTCTGAGCTTCTCCCTCGCACCCTTTCTTGGAATTTCGTTGAAGCTCTTCCACCTGTTCCGCTGTACTTGCTAATATTTCCCGCAGTCGCTTCGTTTCTTTACTACCCAAGCTTTCTTGCTTTTCAACCATGCTTTTCATAAATGCAATTAACTCGGTCAAACTTTTTTCTTCAATTTTCTCTTCGATAGTCACTGAGGTTTTTACGTTTTTAGACTTTGATTTGGAGCTAGAACAATTAGTGTTGTTAGCTCCGTCTTCACAAAATGTTTTAAAATCAGACTTGGGCTTAGTTTTTTCTACAGGTGGTTTTGTCGTAGTTTTGGATTTTGCTAGTGTGAAAATTAATTTTTGGATTGTTACATCTTGTAGGTATCGTACAGGAAATTTTTAAACGTATGGACATATCGATATTCCTTCAATAGATGAATAACTGTCCAACCTTGTTTTTCTGCTGCGAGTTCAGATGGGTAGTCAGAATCGCTTATATCATCAGAGAGGTCCACTGTAGGGTACCACTCCGTTCCGTCAATGGCATTATTTGTTTCAAAATTTATTGGCTCTGCTTGCACAAATTGTTTCAGTTTCCCTTCGTTGGACTTGGATTTTTTAGAGCTCTCTCCTCGATTCTCGGAAGCTGAAAAACAATCATGCAAAGATGTTTGCCAGAACTACAACCAATTTTTACTGAGTTGAGTGTTTCATAAATCATAGGATTTCAGATGCGATAACACCACATACGTGCCGAGGAAACCAGCACAAAGAGAGAGCTTACTATTGAACAGGCGAACCATAGATGCTTGCACCTGCTTAATCGATACGCAGTTTTTTTCATTATTAGTATCTTTATCAACAGCTTCAAAACTGGTAATATAGTTTTTAATGTCGCGTTTAGCTTACCGCATTATCTTTGGTCATTTAATTGTATAGTTTTACAACTTTTGATGCCTTTCCCCCTGATCGAGTCTCACTGGCTGAGTTCAGAAAATTAATGTCACGTTACCCCAATTTTCTCTAAATATAAGTCAGTATGGAAGTCATAAACGATAGGATGGCAGCAGGCAGCAAGTTTCCTAGGCTGTTTTGATATTGAGAGGTTGAGAAAAAAGCAATAAGCCTCGTGTCTTTGTGCTTCCGGAAAATTTCAGAGAACAGAGTATGAGTACTGAGTACCTATATTTAAATGCAAGCCTTGCTAAGCAATGATGTTATGAACTTATGAAAATTTGAAGAAACGGTGGAATGTCATTTTATTGCTCTCGGTTTCGGAATTCCCTGTGGTTTCATTTCTTCATTTTTTGGAGAATTTCAAAGAAAGGATTAAAAAATCACAATTACAATCCAATACGTCTGTCATTTTAACCTAGGTATTTATTGCTAGAACCAAGCTCTATAAATGTTTTTCTTAGCGTTGTTGAAGCAAAAAGGCAAAAGTTTGCTTAGTCTAAGTAGATATTAAGACGATGGAAATTATTCGTGTTTTCACATTTTTAACATTATTCATTTTGACGAAAAGTATAATATATTTTGTTGAATCATGCATAGGATGAGTAAACATTTTTCACTCCACATATTTCTGCGTTTTATGCATTTTGCCACATTTCCCATTCATGACTTTCATTCCTACACGTTGAACCACCTACTCTTTCGTCTTTCATGAGTATGAAGAGGTTGTGTGAACATGGGAAATAAAAGGTGTTCAAAGTTGCTTTGCAAGTTTTTGTGCTCATTGAAGTTTGAAATGGATGTACCTAAAACTGGATTTTTAATTTAATCCCTTCAACCGCAACCCTTTCTTTGCCTCAGACGAAGCATTTTTTGTACGTTTACATGCATGCATAAACAATTGGCATCATGTTACTAACACTAAAGGTATACTGCCTATTGTCTTAAATTCATATCATCCAGGACTAAATACATACGTGGAGAATACAATGGAGAATATTATCATCTTCCTCAACCATTATTTGCAGCTTGCTAGTGCTGAAAACGCTTTCAAACACTCTTAGACTTTCGGGTTGTGAGCACCATAGAATTGCAGAAAAATGGATTCCAAAAAGTTCATTTTTGGTCTTGTCATATTGACATTTATTCTGATAGAAGTAAACGCAGGCAAATCCCATCGACGTTTTAAGAACAAAGACAACGATGACGCTGACACTTTGTCTAATGTAGATGGACAAGATTTGTCACTCAACTCGACACATTTTGGAGACATTGAAGGGAAAGGTATGTTTACTAAAACTTGAGATATATTTTAGACATCATTTTTAAAAATAAAACTATACCTGCATTGAAAGCTGGGGGTATCTCAAGTTTCATATCTTAATTTGTTAACTTTGCATAATATTATATTATTTCAGATGGAGAAATGGTTCTAGGATCTTCTTTGGTGTCAAATACAACCGATGCGATTGGGTCCACCAACAGTGGAAAGAAACATCATCGTTCAAAACACAGACGCCAACATCATAAGCGAAAGCATTCTAAGCGTATTCGTAAAAACAAACGACGTGACGAGAAAGAAACAGAAAATCAAGATCAGGAATTAGCAGTGGCTGGTTTTACCGGAGGTGAAATCAGCGAGCTGTCTAGAGACCCCAAGCAACTGTCGGTTCTTCCACGTAGACGAAATCACCAAATAGGTCATCAACGAAGATCTGACAAGCATCATCAGCGTCAACTGCGCAGACTACATAGACGTAAAAAAATACGTTCCCAGAAAAAATTACGTGATGAACACAAAGATGAACCAAGTCCAACTGACCCCTAATCTTTAAGTTTTTGGGTACAGACTGTACCGTACAGTAACCCCAATAATTTATCTTCAATAGCATTTACTTTATTTTTTAGTTTCTTGAAAGTTTTTATTAATTTATTATACTTATAACTACTCATTTAGACACACTTGGAATGTACAATAAAACCCTTTTTATAATAGACTGGTTCCACATTATCAAATTTCCGGCAGCATATTCCACAAACACTTTCATCATCTAAAATGTATCCTTGATTATTGGCATCTAACTCTAATTTGTAATCCTTATTAATACGATCTGTGAGACCCTTAAGCAGATGCACTCGACGATCCTAAAGAAGTATAAAGGAGATCAGGTTGTTTATTGAATAGGTTTAATTAATGGGAATAATGGCTCTTTTACCCTGTGTAAGTGTGTCCGTAGAATTCTATGAAGTAAATCCGACAATGATTTGACACCCCATTCTTCGGGGAGTTGCGGTAAAACAACTGAAAAATCGAAATCTTCGGCATGATTTGTAAGTAGTTTTCTGCATGCCTCCATTACTTCTGGATTGTCCCTAAAATTCCATTCCAACAGTTGTATATGCTTTTCGAAAATGGCTAGTACTAATTACATATTATGTAAGAGTAAGAATGCTCACTTTGATTTCAAATAAATATTCAGGAGAGAAGTGAAGGCTTTTTCCCTCTGAACAGAGTCAGCAATTTTTCCACAGTAATCACTCGCAAATTGATAGTCATGTAATTCTTCTACAATTACTTTCAAAGCGGGGTCATGATCTCCAGCCTAAATGTCCAATTTATGCAAATTATTGGAAAATTCGTAAAATAATCAAGCCTTTAAAATAAGCAAATACCTTTCCATGTAAAATAGCCAGCTCCAAGCGCAATTGAGTTTTCTGTAATCGTCCAATTAAAAATTGTACTTTTAGGCTATTAGAAGAGATCAAAAGTTGCCTAAACTGAGTTCTCAGTTCTTCTGATTGTTCGCTTTCTTGTATAGAGTCTATGTAAAGCGTTGCCAGATATGTGTGCAAATCTTCATCTTCCAGTTCCTTTTCAAATATACAATGTCGGAGGTATATCATACAAATTGAACGGTTAGATGAAAGCTTTTCAGCCACATCCAGTGGTTGGAATAATGGCGATGGTTCTCGTTTAGTAAAAACTTCAACGGCTTTCACGGGATCATGTTTTGAGAGCTTGTCATAATACTCCCAAATTAGATTTATACTAGAACAGCTATAAGAAAACAAATCAAAGTTATATTCGCAATTTAACAATGCACATGAAGATGAAGAATCAAAGATGCACATGATGTTCACCTCAATAGCGTCTCTATAATTACATCGATCCCCTCAAACTCATCGGGATCTTCGCATTTTTTCGAGCCATCAAGGAGATCCATCCAGACATCTAATGCTTTTCGGATGTCTCCTTTTGCTTTGTAAAGCATAGCAGCGCAATCATGATATTTGTTTTCCTCCATCCATTCAAAACAATCATCGTAGTCTATATTCATAAAACTTGCTAGATCTAAAATAATTATAAACTGAGATTTATCATATCTGGCAGCAAGTTTTATGGCCGACGTGGACAAGTCCTACAAAATCAAAGTCCAAAAAAATTAAAATATAAATTGCAGAATAGACAAAATGCAATAGCAAATTTTATGATTTTTGTCTACTTTTGAGTCGGCCATAGTTTCGTTACAGGTTAAGACGTCCAGAAGGAATGACGCCAGAGTTCGCGTTTTATGAAGATCTCCTGCTACCATCTGTTAATACAAGGAAGTTAATATAACACTGGTAATGTTACTTTACTTTTATTTTTCCAAAAGCATTATACACTTACTTGATTGACATCAATATATTCATGAAGAGAAGGCAAGCTTCTAGTGAACATGGTGTTTGCTGGTAAGATTGATGGAAATAAACTGATAATCTAAACAAAATTATGACAATTTTATTGTTAAAAACATAATTAACTAAATAGTTAAAAGACTGAGAAAAAATACCTCCCGAAGATCAATATGAGATTCTCGGATGGCCTCCATACACGCTGTCAAATCTAACGCTGCCATTCGTAAAAATACAGCTTTACGTAGGATTTTTCTTCGTAGAAACTCTCTCTTATCATCCTTCACATACGACATTTCCAGCAAATTCAAGGCTTGGTCAATTTTTTCAGTGTTAATCAATGACTGCAAAGGGAAATGGCGCAAATGTAAAGAAGTAATTTAATATTATATCAGAATTTGCCATGTTTAAGTTTGCAAACCTCCACTTGTTCATCAACAGAAATTGGAGCAAATCTGTATAAGCTTCTTGCAGTTCCCACATACAACTTTCCCTCAGTTAAAGCAAGGCATTTGACACCGGGAAAAGGGATAACATTACTGGTTGTAGGATCGTGTAAACTATAAACCATATTGCCAATTACCAATTTTAATAGCATTACGAGCATAACATATTATATCTGCTACTGATGGTATTTAAGTATTACCTATTGACATATATTACATCGTTTCCAGCTGCCACCACGTTTAATCCGTCCACCACAATTTCATTCACTTTTTCATGCCAGATAATTGGCGGACGTTCACTTACTCCACTGGAACTGGTGAAAACTCCCAAGCCACCGGGTCCAATCAGCAAAAATTCCTCCTAAGTAGGATGCAAAATGTATTAAGAAAAGGTTCATTTTGCTCTTTAATGTTTTTTCTCCTAAAAGGAAAGGAACATTATGACTTATTTATTGTAATAAAGTAAAGGTACCTTTCCAGCGTTAACAATTTTTGGGGTCACATCCTTTGGATCAAACTGGCAAAGTTCAGCTACATTCTTCTTTTGGGAATTCATATCCGCAAATACGTAACGGCCAGAAGATAAAGCTGCACAGACTAGACCTGACTCGATGGCCAAATTAAGAGCAGTTGCATCCAAACTGATATCTTTTACCACATTAAAGCCCTTTTCCGACGCCAACGCCATTATCAACGACTTTCGTTTTACAAAACACAGCTATAATGTATTCAGACAATATTCATTATCATTAAATTCATATTTGATGAACATTGAATAAAATGTTTTCAGTTTGGGTTTCGCAAAACTTACTGAAACAACAAATGGATCAGCGTCTAACGGATTTTCGTCAATGGCAAAACAACTAACGCCACTGAGAGTGTTAGATCCCTTAACTTCCAAGCTTTGAATGTCATACATGGCCAGCGTGGCACCAGTCAAAGCAATCAGGCTATCTAGTGCAGATGCGCTTCGCATTTGAACAATAGGTTGACCCTGTCACCAAAGTCATTAATTTTATAGGTTAATCTTTAAACATCAGGTCATAGCAGTCTAGCAAATGATGACCCTTTTCACCTTATTCAAGTTTGCCTGACGGACTCTGCTGAAAAAAGTTTTGCTCCTTTCGTCAGTCATAAAATATTCCAAGATGAAGCCCTCGGCGGTGCCCAGAAACATGCGACTTTCACAACATTCTATACTGAGTACCTAGGTGTAAAAACGGACGTTTTCATAATACCCTTACTCATTTCATTTAAATTGACTAGTAACTAGTAAAGTTCTTAAATGCAGGCTATGTACCTTTCCAGTTGTTCCACCAATATCCACACTATCCACTACAAGTTGGATGTCATACGTTTTCACTGAAGATGAATCCATTTTCTAAGAATTTATTTGACACATTTATTTTGCAACTAATTATATAACCTATTGCCAAAAAGGGTTTCTTTCAGAACACTTGACATTGCATGTGGAACATGACAGTCTGTGCAATATCATATGAGAAAACAGATGCTTCGACTGTACCGGGATATGTTTGTAAATACACCCACCTGAAAGCAATGAAATAGCATGGGCTTTGGTTTTGAGATTGGGAATATTGGGATGTGGTTTTGCAAGGCATTGTAGTGTATGAATCTTGTATGATTTTGAAAGAAAAGTTCAGTTTTGCAGATATATCTGGAAAATAATGTCTATTTAAGTATTTTTCAGCAACTTTATCGCTGCAAATGTCATTGAAACAATTTACTTACATATAGGTATGAAATATATCATTGAACTTAACATGAAACAGTCTAGCTAGCTAATCAAGCGCCATCAAAATGTTACTCATCTTGCCAGACAGCATAGGACCAGACTTCAGACTTGCTGTAATGATTTTTTGCGATCATCAGATGTATGTAAGACGTTTTAAAAAATGTCTAAATAATTCATATCGTATGATAACGAAACAAGTTACAAGGTCTCATTTCGTTTTAATCTTATTATGCATTCAATGCAAATTGAAAGTGAAATGTCAAGTTACATGATTTACGAATAATTGAGACCAACCCACATTTCAATATATTAATCCATTGATTAAAGCAGTTTTATATATCTTCTAATTGGTCATGTAGTGAATTATAATTCATGTTTGTACACCGGGCAAAATCAACTTTACTTTTTATGACAATGCGCAATGGTAGGTTTTAGTTTAGGACTATTTCAACATTGGAATTAACACGGCATAATGAAATAAATGGTTTTTATCTACTTGCTCCATTCTAAACACCTCAATAACGTTGTTTAAAAATAATAATATATCAGTATCTCTTACTTAAAATTGTGCTTAAAATTGAGACTATCTATTTTTAATAAGCAAGTATCATGTGCCGATTCGAAATATGAAAAA
Source organism: Entomobrya proxima (assembly GCA_029691765.1). Taxonomy (NCBI): domain Eukaryota; kingdom Metazoa; phylum Arthropoda; class Collembola; order Entomobryomorpha; family Entomobryidae; genus Entomobrya; species Entomobrya proxima. The sequence continues at coordinate 9,422,045 of CM056170.1, read as the reverse complement.
GGATGAAATGCTATTTGGAATTTATCTATTCAACCATTCACCCGAACACGGATATGGCTATAATATGACCTATAGTTGATCTACTACAACGAGACTAACAATTCAACTTATTCAACAATAAGACAAATAAGTATTCAATGGATTTTTTGCTGACTTGTTTCAACCGCTAAATTGCAGTTTATACTGGTTGATACTGCACCGGATAATAATGTCCTAATTTGAAATTGATAGTAAATCATCTTATTGGTGTGATGTGTGATAAATGTTACAAAAACAATCCGACGGACCAAGTTAAACGGAATAACATTAACACTCAATAATTATGTTCAAAATTTAAAACAAACTTCCTGTTTCATGCAAAACTTTTCTCTCGTCAAATATTATGCGTTTTCTTCATCATGAAATTTGGGTTTGCAGACAGCAACTTCAAACCTTAGACGCAGTCATTCAGGTTTTTTGGTAAAGTATTAGGGTAAAATTTCAACGAAGTCGCATGTGGCTAAATAAAGACTTTGATTCAAACCAGAAATGCAAGTATAAGAGGTAAATTATAACGAAGTGTGGTGCAGCTGTGGCACAATTAATTAGTAATTCCGATGTTATTGCAGCTGCCAATGAGCCAAAGTGGATTAAGCGTCATAAAAATATGCTTGTAATTGCAACTTTACATAAAAATGAAATCATATTAAATATACAATTCTAGAATGCCAGCAGCACTAATATCACAAGCAGCACGAAATAATCCTTTCTCCGCGATAACAATCATATCAATTTTACTCTCATTTTCACTCTCACATAATAGAATAATGTAGTAATTAAATGTGGGTTCAATCTCAGTTAGTTAGGTTTAACACAACTTGCATGTAAAACAAGCTGCATAACATCAAATAGACAAAGACTATACGACGACGCCATGGTTTGAGAGTACATTGTATAAATATCAGGTAACATGAACATGTCTCTGACAAACAGGCACTGTGAAAATATGCGTTTGCTTAAAATCTATAATTTGTAATGTAGTTACATTTACGTAGTCTCATTGGTCTCGTTAGGCTAAATATTAGTGACTTCGGAAAAAGTAGTTTAGTTGGACAGTGTAAAATGATGATCAATAAGTGTAAAATAAGTTTAGATTGCGTTGCCGTAAACTTACAAAGCGCTTAATGACAATCCTCGTACTCCTGTGTACTAGTTGACTAGGCCTATGATCATGATGAGCTCATGGAAGTTTTAAGTTTACTTGCGCTTGTTTATTAACTGCATAAATATGTATTCAACGCTACTACATGTCAGTTGTTGTACACTCATGTTTTACTATCACCAGTTGGAAAAGTAAATAATATAAGCATAATATTACCAGAGAGTATTCTAAAACGCTTTTCTTGTTTTGGCGATAAAAAAGGAAACAAAAAGTTGTGATAATCGTGGCAATGGGTAATGGGCAACAACATATAAATAGTGCTGTCTTCGTCGCGCTCTCGAATTATTATTCATTTGACTTAAATCACTTCGTTACTGCTTGGCAGTTTTTCTCCTCCTTTTTTGTTGGCTCTGTGGATATTATAATTTGTAATTGCATATATGTAGCTTCATTGCAGAGTAGTTTCATCTGCAAGTACGTGATTAGATTACATAGTACAAAACAATCCGATCCGCAGTTACTAAATTCATATCAGCACACCATTTGCCATTAGTTCCAGGGTTTGTTTCGCATTTCACATAAAACCAGCTAAATGTGATATGGATCATTATTGTATTAAAAATGTCATTAGTTTTGTAGAGAGTTAATTTTTGCATGGTATGCAAAGAGTTTAGTAGTATCCCTTCTCACTTCATGTTGTGCGGTTCATTGCACATTCTAGCACAACAATGGCAAAGATTTTAACAAGCGATAGTGTTTCAGTGATAATTTGCTTTTCACTATCCACCTTACTTTGTTTTGCGAACGGAAAAGGAATCCTATTTCCACAGGAATCTGAGACAAGAGAGCTGAAGACCTTGGATGGAATTTGGAATTTCAGACTAGCTCCGCGGAATGATTCTGAGCTGGGCTTTAGGGAGGAGTGGTTCAAACGACCATTGTCTGAGGTAACTGAAATTACATGGAATGATTTCACATTTTCATTAAATTTAACGACAGGATGCCACGATGATGTTTGTCTACTTATTTTAATGTATACCAAAGTTTTCAAACAGTCCAAAAGCAAAAAGGTTTTATAGCTTCGTTGTGTGGTTTTGTTATAGACGGGGGAGGTAATACTGATGCCTGTTCCCTCAAGTTACAATGACATTACTCAGGACAAAAACATTCGTGATCATGTTGGCTGGGTTTGGTATGACAGAGAATTTTGGATTGGAAAGCAATGGATGTCGCAGCAACGAATTAGTTTACGGTTCGGTGGAGTTAATTACCATGCTGTCGTGGTCAGTGTAGTACATGTTTACGACTTGTCATTATGTCTCCCTTTATGATTCGACTTTGCTGCGAGTCGTGAACTAACCTTAGCTAATGCAATGTTTTGGCAGTGGGTTAACGGCATCAAAGTAGCGGAGCATGCAGGTGGACATCTTCCGTTCGTTGCAGAGTTGGATGGAGCTAATTTGTCTGCTCAAACATCAAACAGAATAACGGTGGCCATAAATAATACGTTGAGCCAAGACACTATTCCACAGGGTAGCACAATTTCACTACGTTTTATCTATGGGAGCCGACTTTGCAGTCATGGATGGATTAATTCACTGATTTTCTTTATTTACAGGCACAATTAATAGACCTGCGGGTTCAAGGTATGCGTGTGATCAAACAAAAATTTAGCTTTGATGATCTGTTTACGGTTAATTTTCCTGACAAAGTAAACTATTTGCTTGCTTGCGGAAATGTCATTGAATTTTAATCCTACGTTGGTAATTAGAAATTATAAAATTCTTATATTTTCTTCCTTTCAAACTAGATACCCCGTCGGTTACTTTACATTGAGCTACAACTTTGACTTGTAAGCACACTCGCTTAAACAAGCTGTTCTACAATATATTAGCAAATATTTTTTATCTAAAGAATTAGTTTAAATAAAACATGATTTTGTTACACTGTTTGCAGTTTTAATTATGCTGGTATACATAGACCTGTTTATTTGTTCACTACACCATTAAGTTACATAGATGACATTTCAATTACTACAGAAGTTGAGCCTGATGGAACAGGTAATGAACCAAACTTTTTATATTCTGTTTGATGGAATGAATGCGAATAACAATTTGTCGTCTATAAGAGAAAGCGAAACATCCAAGCACGATGCATTATGTTTGTATATCAATAACCAGTCACCCTGATGAAAATAATAAAACTGTCATATTTCTAGGAATGGTATTGTATGATATTGAGACTGTGAGAGCTTCATTAGTTGCTCAACTGCACAATGACGTTGGTTGGGCTCCAAGCGTTCATCAAGATGAACTTAGCATTGCGGTTAGGTTAGAAGATAAAAGTGGAAATACAGTTGCTTCAGGAACCGGAGGCATGGGATTTTTATCTGTACCAAATGCGACATTGTGGTGGCCATTCAGCATGGTGAAACGCGACAAAGATGCGGGTTATTTGTACACTCTTGTGGTTAGTATGAGCATTCGTGCTGAAAAATTAGATAATGAACAAATGGAAAGAAATGAAATACAAATAGGGTGACATTCCTTACTTGAAATGTTTCTGGGTAGGTCTCACTTCAAAACTTGGCAAAGGTAGATGTAGATGTGTACAGACTGAAGCTTGGTATACGAAGCTTGAGATGGGACAATACCACCTTCTCGATAAATGGGAAGCCATTTTATTTTAGGTTAGTACTCAATTACCGTACTGTCCATGTCCTTTTGCTAAATTATCATTGAGAAATGTCTTATTTTAAGGGGTTACGGTCGACACGAAGATGCATCGGTCCGCGGTAGAGGAATTGATAATGTCATGATAGTAAAAGATCATAATCTTATAAAGTGGACAGGAGCTAACTCATATCGAACTTCCCATTACCCATACTCTGAAGAAATCATGGATATATGTGACGAGCTCGGTATCGTAATCATTGACGAAATCAGTGCCGTCGCAATAAGGTTGACAGTTTTTAAAATTTCAAACAAGTTTTAACTCATTCTTCGCAAATTTTCTGTTTTCCTAAAAGTACTTTTAAAATGCTTGCATTAACTATAAAAGACTTTTAGCCAGGAAAACTAATCAAATTGAGTACCCTTGAACTCTAATTGAACTTTTATGAATAACGTAGCGGTTTTGGGGACAAATTGCTGGAAACACATAAACAACAACTGCGGGAATTGGTTCAACGGGACAAAAACAGAGCCAGTGTTGTTATGTGGTCTGTCAGTAATGAGCCACAAAGCCAACTAGCTGCGGCTGAACCTTACTTTAAGTAAGTGCTTGCTTTCTAAAAATATCGGTCTTATATACAAATCTGAGAAGAAGTTGTGGTTTTGTACTAAAATGAAAATTATGATGATACTACTATGACCTGGTATTTCCATTTCTCTTCCTTAATACTCCATGCCCTAACACAAAATTGCTTGAGAGTTTTGGTGTGTAAAATTCTAATTACATATTTTGTTTTAAATGAATAACGCAACTTGTGTAATCGTGTTGTAGGGAAGTCTTCGAATTAGCCAAGAGTTTGGACAGCCACCGCCCAATAACTATCGTTTTAAACACCGGCTATCATGATGACAAGGCAGTACGTATTTCTTACCTTGTAGCTAAAGTTGAAACTTTCTAATTTTCAGAAATATATTTGCTTTAGTCCGCGAGCTTGACAAGTCCCGGCCAGTAACAATAGTGGTTGCTCAAGATTACAGCGTCGAAAAAGCAGTAAATATTTTTGCTTATGATGAAAATCCCTTTACAATTCCGCTAATTCCATTATAACACTTGATTGATACTTTAAAGCATTATTGCTTTTATTTGCTTAACTCTAACATGGATGAATAGTAATAATGCTTTCACATGAAAATAATTGAAATCGTTAAATAATGTTTGCAGGCAGGATTTGCAGATATTATTTGCATAAATCGTTACTACAGTTGGTACTCCGACACTGGTCATACTGAGGTTATTACAGCGTCAATGGTCCAGGATGTAAATAACTGGATCAACAAATTCAAAAAACCGTTAATAGTCTCTGAGTATGGAGCTGACACAGTTGCTGGCTTACATATGAGTCCAGAGTTTGTGTTCACGGAAGAGTATCAATTGGAATATTTAAGGGAGCATTTTAAAGCTTTTGATCATCTGCGAACAAGTACCAGTTTTATTGGTGAAATGATTTGGAATTTTGCTGATTTCATGACAGCTCAAGGTGGGTGCACCATATTGTTTTATCATTGCAGCAGCCGGCTCTCGAAAGAGTGTTTAAAACACAATGATCTTGATTTTAAATGTTTTAGGCATTACAAGGATCGTGGGTAACCGGAAAGGCATTTTTACGAGAGAGGTAAGACAATCCCCATTCTCAATCTACTATAATAATCTCAAATGAATAATGGGGTGATTCTCTTATTGCACTTCTTATAACATTTTAGCGTCAGCCCAAAGCATCTGCACACTTGGTCCGTACCAGATATCATTTATTAGCACAAGAGTTCGATAGCTACCCATTTCCCGACGATCTGCCACAACCCGTTCCAATCTACACTAGACGACGGGGCAATCCAAGACAAGAACTTTAGGAACTTTTTGCAGTTCTCTTTACCGGTACCTGTGAATAGCTTACCTGTGGTCTGGAATGTTTTATAGCATTTGTATTAATGTTCAGTTAGTTAAAATGGAATGTACACACAAGTATAGGTATTATCTTTTCTTTCGGGGTTTCTTAAAAATTGCATTTATTTTTAGCGTAATATATTTCTCTCCGAGCATTTACACAATATAATTAGTTTACATGTTATGACACGTTTTTAACCCAAACGATAGGACACGGTTAACTCAAAAATGATTGCTCATCTTTAATTTTAAAAGTATATCACAGAAACAAATAAAACTGACTAAATAAATAACTTCTTTGGCAAAGATATAAAAAATGGTATGTACTTTGCATGCACACTAGCATACAAGAAACCTCTCGACATTTTGTGTATTGAATATTATACTGGAAAGTTTTCTTCATTTTGTATAATCTTAAAAGTCAGATATGGTAGAAACATTTATGCAGTAAAAGTTTCCTAGCATTGATAACTACAATGATTGCGCATAATATTCTCATATAACATTTTATGCTTAAATATATCTTGGATTGAATGAACCTGAAAGCCCTTCATTCTGTGTGAATCCTAATAAAGGTAGCATACATGGAAGTTAAAAACTTTCCTCTTCCTCTCACATTTATTCATCAGAAAATGGGAAGTCATATTTGTTGTCCCTCGGGACTACTTTTAACGTTTTTACTACTTTAAGAAATATCAGTAAACACTTGAATTTCCCTTACAATCACCCACGACTTTTGGTTGGGGCCAATTTTGACACGTACACATTGAACAGACTTTAATCTATCAATAATATTTGTCTTTCCAATCACTTCACTTTTTTGAAAGTCCATCTCCCCGTCCTTAAACTTTTTTAAACTCAAAAAATTATCACAAATGGCACTGTTATTGGTAGCAACTTTTTCAAATTTGTTGCTGACCATGAGATCCCCGTCTTGGATGTAGTCCTTCATCGTCTTTTGCTTATTCTTTGTTGTCGGAACTCCGGTAAGAAAAACGACACGTGAAAGGCTCAAGGGTTTTGGAAAGATAATATCATACGTGTCATTGGGTCGCGTAATTCCCCAAAAGAACCCAGGCGCTGCTCTATACGCATACTCTGGTATAAAATCATTGTAAACTTTCATCGTTGTAATGATATCTGCACTGGGATTATGGTTCTTGAACCTTCTCTTGGCTATATCGAAAGTGCTGTCCTTTAGTTTCTGAACCTTGTTAGGCAGCGAACTTTTCCAGCCAATGTGTTGGAATAAGCTTGGAATTCGACGAGCCACCATGTTATCTTCTGGAATCTATACGCGTAGAGGGAGAAAAAATAAGTATTACAAAGTACATTCTTTATGGCCAAAAGAAAGAAAAGAGAAAAACTTATGCTATCCGAAGAAAATGAAGTTGTATCCCCCAAATACTTATTTAGCGGACAAAAACTTTTAAGAAATTTCACACTTTGATCTGTGCATAAATACAATCCTAAAAGAACATAGACAAATTTATTGATAATTGTTTCTGCGTAAATCATGCAGTTTACTAAATAAAGACGATCCGTGTTTGCATGTTAAATATTAATACATTTTTTGTGACATTTAGTTGCACTCAAACTCAATGCTACTTATATTCATTTTAACCCCTCATTGAACTAAAAAACTCAGGTGTTCATAAAAGAAAGCAAGCATTAAGAAAAAATGTCAGAGTCAAAGAACTTGGAAGACAACTTGGAAACATGCATAAAATCTTTGCACCGAACACATCTTACCGTACAAATTAAAATAGTGAAAGTAAAAATGTGGAAAAGTCAAATATGGTTAGGTCATCACCTACAAATTATTTTGCACAAAAGGTTATGTTACATGTAGTATGGAGATTCTCAAAGTCAAGAAAATTTCAGTTCCCAGAAGAAAAATAAGAACTTTGAGTTGGAATTGATTGGCATTCATAAATAAGATATTTTGAAGCTCAAAAAGAAACAATGAAACAATTACTTATTATTACCACACATAAAATTGTCTATGTTCTATTGAATTATATTTAAGTACAGATCAAACTTTGAAATTTTTAAAAAGTTTTTGTCCGCTAAGATAGTCAAAACCCCGCAATGTATGGTAAAAAAGTATTTGGGAGACATAACTTCTTTATTTTCGGATAGCAAAAAGTACATGCCGAAAGAAACTGTAAAAGCTCCCTAAATGTGGGCAAATTTCAATGAAAATTACATCCATTATCTATACTACGCCACCCCGTCCTCCACCTTTTTAGTGTACTTTGTAGCAAACAAAATGAAGCACGACGAAAAAGAAGTTAAAGCACTCCCTTTTATGGCAACTGACGGGAGTGTCTTTTTTAAGTATTATGAGTGCCAGTTTGTTCATTTAGCTTACTTGTAAAGCGATATAATGTCGCATGAGCATATCCACAGGCTGCTCTTGATGAAACATGATAAGCAGCTTAATGAGATTATTAAGGTCTGCACTACGGAATAGCAGCCCTATCCCTAGGAAACTAAAAAAATATGTATATTAGTTATACTTTACTCTTATAGGATTATTATTTATAAGACTAGCACGCAAACGCCTACCCACTGAACTGCAACGCAATCCAGTGATGGGTCCCTCGAGAAGCAATAAAGTCTTTGATTGCTGTGATATACTGTGTGGAAGAGATGATGTCGTCCTCAATTACCAAATAGTAATCTGACAACGTCTTGGCATAGGTAAATAGGAAGGCAAAGTCGATCACTTGCTTTGCTCTCCACAATACACGAGCTACCGAGTCATTAAAGGTTCTCTTTGTCAGGGCAAAATCCATCGGTGGGTAAATCTCGGGCCCAGACTGTATCACTTGGAAGAAACCGGAATCCAAATGGGCTTGGAAATCTCTCTCAATCAGTCTTAGCTGCTTTTCTCTGGAAGCAACAAAAACATTTTGCTTTCTAGCCCATAAAAACTCACAAAAAAATAAAACTACAACAGAAGGAGCACTTTGGTGTTGCCGACTATCTTGGACTGAATGCGTCAGCCATTATATAGAAGTGGGAAAGAATAGCAAGGAAGGGGAAAAAGTGAATAATGAAACGTACGTACAATGTGTATATTCCAGGGAAAACGTATATGGACACACACATTTCAACACACACTGCAACGGAAGTACATGGTAATAAAAAGGGAAAAGGACGAGAGAGCAAAAAAAAACTTGTTGAAGTTATTCCATTACTTTCGCAGTTTCACAACACACACGGTGCTACACAAGTCATTTGTTATGTTATTACGGAACGATAAAGAGAAATATTGGATTTATCAAAATTATACATAGTAAGATCATATAGTTGTAAGACGTGTTTCGATAAAAATCATATAAAAATAAGGGTATGACTTTTTTTAGATTTTATAGTTCAGTTGATGCTTTAGTATACTACACTGCTTTAATGTACATTCGTTTCAGTATGGTTCTGTATGAAAGTGAAAGGCAAAACGCGAAATACTGATTTATAGACTTCTTATGAACGAAATCCATTTTTGTGTGTAAGATCTTACTTTTTCTCCTGATCTGTGTCCGCCAGATAAATTACAATAACCGCGTCTCTCCTCTCCTCCGGATCCGACTCGCTTATCAGGGACTTTAAGGTTTGGTGTAGGTATTGCTCCTCTCTGTAAACACTGGAGATGCCAATGGCCATGAATTTTCGTACTTTGCTTCTGTGACCAAGGGTAGGTGGAAGGGTTGCTCGATGATACAACTGGTTTTGCCATAGGGGAACCTCTTCGCATCCGGTAACCACTGCTCCTCCTGGCACGTCAGATGTCATTGCTATATATTATTCAAACACAGAGAGAACGACACTCTTATGTAAAATGTATTACTCCCTGTGAGTGTTTTCTCTTTCATTCCGTGTAACTGGATTTACTGGTTTTGCGTCTTTGCGCTTTTATCCTCATATAACATGCTTTCCGTGCAGAGAAAGCGTTTCTGTGCTTAATAATATATGAACAAATGAACTGAAGCATGTATAACAGCATAACTTTTTACAAGTTGTACACATAATATTACTAATAACCAGGAGAGAAAGTAAAACTTACAGTTAGCGGAAACGGGTGTCCACGTGCTCCTTACACTTTCCATATGGTACAAATTCAGTGTAGCTAGCCCTATGACGGATACCAGGGCAAGGAGGGTAAAATATGATAGGGAGCGGTAGCGGAATCCAAACATTCCGGACAATATTACTACAACAGTTCGTATGTTCATCGAGGGAAAGACATTCGTAAGAGTCGCTTCTGGCGTGTTATTATGATAGCCCCGGTTGTTTGTTGAAACAAGGTCCAGGGTCTAGTGCCATGTACAGCAATTTCACTCACGGTCCAGGGAATCCATCATTTTAACTCGCTTTCATTTTCCTTTTTTTTCTTTTTCTTTTCCTATAGTTGTTCTTGTACTTGTACCAAACACAAGAAAATGTACCGCGGACAGTCCCAGCAAAAAAGAAAAGTAATATGAAACGTGGCCAGTGTATTTGTTTTTCTACATCATGTACACTTTTGGCACAAAACGAATGTAGTAGTTCTCCTGTTTGTACACATATACATTAGCCAGTTTTCCAGGGAAAAAGAAAAAAGTCTTGGAGTAGATGTGACGGTGTATTAGCCTATAGGGTATTCGGTAAAGGAAGAAGATTCAGTACGGAGACGTGAGAGACGATGATGGGAATGATATGAGAGATAGATGGCCACAGGACAAAGTAGCCTTCACTTGAGGCAAGTGGCATCCTTCTATTTCTCCTGCTGTGCTCCTTCGCTGAAATAATGGATGTCAAAACCGTGGACGTCCAAAACCTTTCTCCATGCTTTCTTCTATCCGGTTCTCTCGGAATCACACAACTTATACAACTTACACAGTTTACATTCTCTTCTTACAATGAGAAGACAATGTTGTTGGCTGGGGTAAAGCATGTCACTTTAAATGTTGGATCCTGTTTTCGACGAGGCATCTTGTTATTTGTACAACCACTTTGGCGATATTGCATTATTTTGTATTTATTGTACATGAAGACGTCACACATATTGCCTTTGTTCCACTAACCAAGTCCACCATACACAATAAACGCATGTTGTCCAGGCCAAAAGAAGCACGGAAATACTAGTGCTTATTTCTGCTTCAGCTTTAGCTAATGGTGATTCATATGTTTGCTCTTTCGTTTGGAAAAGCAAGCGTCTTCCCTTGTTTGCTAAAGTGATGAAAATGCACGTACAACGTACAATCCAGTTCCTATCGAATCAAAAGAAAAAAGAGAAAACGTATATTGTAAAGGATATTCTCAAAGACCAAAAGATTTATTGCTTCATGCTACTTGCACCCCACTACTAGCCACCATTTTCGTAAATACTTATGCATCCCTTGTACGTATTATATTAGTACTACACTCTCTCCAAAGAACTTGGTAAACCAAAAATATTTTTTACATCCGTTGTATTCTCCAACCAAGCTTTTCTACGACGTGCGGTAATTAGTTGCACTACGATCATCACTTTTCACAAAAACGTTGGTTTGGATAATATCATTACGCACTTGCCTTCTATAATCTATTCTGTCCGTGGTAAGGGTTGGCATGCATTACATAAAGTTATGTTGATTCAAAACAGATTGATTGATTTTCTCTTTTATTAGCTTGCTTTGGGCATCTTGAAGTTGTCAAAATACATTTTCCAAAGATTGATGACACGATGCAATTTCAATCTAACTTTAAAAAGAGAAACCCATCATTCATTCTCAAGCACTAACATGTCGAGACAGAGCAAAATTTTAAAAAGTTTTGGGGTAGTAGAAGTTGTGAGAGAAATGGGAATACTGTATAAAATGCTACTGCGATTATAATAAGCAGTGTTGCAAAAAGTACAACAGATCAACTTAGAAAGGTTTATTTTATCCCTTGAATGGAACCTAGAATATTCTCCACCAAATATTGACGCCACAATCATACGTCATTTCGTGGCTAATAGAATTGGTTTATGGGTGAACATGAAATGGTGATAAAAAGTGCAAATAAAATGGCGCTATATTCTCCCGACTTAACCGGAGGAAAAAAATAATGAGAGCAAATAACCTCCTTTTATTGCCGACAAGAGCTTAACCGCCGCATAATAGTCTTCCTTGCATGCCCTACGAGGTCTAACAAATTGGTTTTCTTTGAAGCTTCGTAAAGAACTATCGATATTTTCTCGCTGGGACATTCGAGGGTGCTAGGGATGAAAACAAATAATGAAATGCTTGTGGACTTCTTTTGAAAATGGTTAATTTTTTTCTTTCCAAAAATTGGCCAAGATAGTATAATAACATGAACAATATAAATTGTGTATAACATGCAAAGTACAAACTCGCAAATATCAAATATTGTAAAACCTCATGCCAGGTTTCATCATTCCCCTGTTCCCTAATGAGATAAAACATGAGATATCCAGTTAATACGGATAAAATATTACAGTTTCCCATCGCTAGTCATGCTATTGTATTTCCATATCTCATTTTGACAAATTATTATGAACTACAATACAATAAACAAAGCTTGAGCTAAAATTTGCTCCCATTTTGCAGATTACTACACGGATTGTTCTTGACAGATTTGGTTGGTGGTTGATCTGCAAACAATACCATGCAAAATTTTGACACGTCACGACATGGCGGCTCATTCGTATCATATAAAGGTTGGGTAATTCATATTAAATCTGCCGTAGCTATAGGAAATATAGGCATTATTCATTCCACTTTCACTTTTGCAAATTAATGTTGATCGAATTACTTACACAGACAAGGTTTGAGGTCAGCTATGCTCTGCAGCAGTAATTCTATTACGCATTTGGCATAAGTTGCTACAAATTTTCGCATACCATAAACCGAACCACATCGTAGAATGAAAGGTTTTGGTAACATTGCTGAATAATTTGAGGATTAAACTAAATCGAATTATAAAGTTTGAATATTTCATATAACTTTGAGAAAATACTGGTGTTACATAAATGTATATGTATGTAGAAACATACATGCAAAATAATGCCACACAACCTGCACTCTCTCAGTGGTGAACTATATGTATGTCATGTCATGCCAAAGAGAAGTGGATTTTCATGCTCTGATTTATTGAGAGTAAAATAACACACATTGCTCTTCACCCTATATCAATTGCGCATTATTCAGGCTGAAACTATTTTGTTAGGAACAATAAGTGGTAACACTGGAGGAACAGAAGAAAGGAAAGCTAATATCCTAATAAAATTCCTCTATATAAAGCTCGTATTCCGATGGAGGAAAGGTACCGGTACTGTACAGAGCAGCCTGTATCCGGATTACTTAATACTTCCCAATTTGAAACCACACCACCTCACCACAAACTCCAGAGAGAAAACTATCACAACTCAGCAGAAGAGATGAAACATATGATCCTTGTCAAAATTTGGCATGATATATTGGTCACTCAAACACTCCTAGTTGCGCCCGACTGACTCGCATGATATTATATGTACTAATATTACTACTGATCTTATTACTTGACTCGTATACCTTGTACAATTACATGCATTATCAAACTTTATGTGCGTCCATTTGGCGCAGGCTATATAATAATACTGTGAGGTGTCAGCTATCTGGCTGGATTGAAACGGTCATAAAAGACGCCGAACGAAATGAGTTTTCTGAAAGAGAAAAGGAACCAATCCAGCTAGCTATAATTTGAAAATTATGCGTTGCCAGTATATCAGATAGGCATCTCTGGGTGGTAGAAGAACTAAACAGGTATAATATTTGCACAAAATGCACTTTATGCAATGTCATACAGCCAGCAAGGAAAGCGCAAAGACTATACGGTTTGGTCGGCACTATATCGTACTTTATGGAAAATCTTGTTTTACAGAGTTTCTCACGACATCATCAAGGTGCATGTAAGGCATAAAATATGTTTTTTCTTGTTCAGAAAATGAGATCGGGTGGGTCAAACCCCCGCCAGAAATACAGAAAGTAAATTCTCACTCTTCGTACATATATGCAGTGGGTACCGGTACGGAGTGAAACGATAGGCACATAGTTCTAGTTTTTAGCCAAGACACCGCTGTTTCTATTTTGCGGCTATCCATCCATAATACATAATATTATCCCTTCACAAAGAGCTCTCTGTTTTTCTCTGCCATTAAGGAAAAAGACGTTTTCTAGTTTGGTTACAGAAGTGGCAAAGTCATGGAAGAGAGGAGAGTCCATAATGGTATTACCGTTGGCACTACGGACTTTCTCTGTGTTTGGCTCCAAGAACAGGCATATTGTACGAAATCTTATTTCTTTCCCCAGTTACAGGCATAATATATTTTCTCTTGTTGTGGTTGCGGGCGGGCACAGACGATAATCCCGTTTCCACCAAGTAACTTCCAGAAAAGAAAAACCTAGTCAGGCGACTGAAAAACGGCTAGATTATGCAAATCAGTTCCACGGCTTCCACACCGATATGCGGGGAAGGACATAATCGTGCAGAGTGGAAAGTTACTACAGTAAGGTTTAACGCTATGGCATGGATATTGGATATTATGTACGATAATATGCAGAATTCAGTGCGAGAGGAACGCTATGTTTGTTTAAACCCCAAGTTTCACAAATTTGAATATTAAAAATGTTCATTTAGTTTGTACAGCACCAAATTATCCTTTACAAAAAAGTTTTCTTGCAAGTGCAGCAAAATTTAGCTGCCCCACAGCTACATTTTCATATTGTAAATGGACTTTGCAACACTCACTTTTTGCTAAAAGCCTGTTCCACAAGACATTGCCGGCATACAAATGTTGATGCATTTTCTTTCATAAAATATAGATGCTTTTATCAAGTGTCATTTCATAGCATATATAAATTGTTTCATACTTTTATCACCCTAAACTTCATACTATCCATAAACTATAAGCACATAAGCAATTGAATTATAAAATGAATGAAGGTTCAAGTAAAAGTGTTAATTGAATTCACAGGTTTCTTTCTGTCACAAATTAAATTACCAAAGAAAATTATACTTTAAAGCTCACCTCCACATATTTAGTGTTTGCAAAGAAACAGTATGGGAGTATTTTAATAGTTCTGTGTGAAGAATAATTCAACTATTGTACTGGTCGTAGTCATGGGAGTAGAAGGAATATTAAATATATACTCATAGCAATTGTAATGTTTTATACTACCACTTTAACAGAAAACAAGGTATCACTATTTAGAAGAGTAATAAAAGTTAAGATGTGCTAAAAACGTCTACCCTAAAGTCACTTGGAGTCATCATTTTTTAAATATCTTGCTTTCAAATCGGTTTTTATTAATAAGTAATTTTTTTCTATATTTAAAAAATAAAATCCGCGTTCTTAGCAATATGTTTTCATGCTAACCATTCAATTTCTAACAAACAATATTGCTATATTAAGCGTACTATTGAAAACTGGTTCGTACATGCTCTCCCAAAGAAAAGAAGACGATTCTGCCAGAGAAAGGATCAATGGTCGACAAAATCCGTTACAACTAAAATTGTTTGTTATTTTTTGGTACGAAGCATGGCATCTTGCATTTTCCAGCAGTATAACATGGCTTTTGCTTCATTTTTAATCAGAAAGATACGTTCCTGCTGATAGTAACAGCGGTACAGTCAAACAACTTCGTGATTTTATGGTTTACGCGATTTTGGTTGAATAACGTTAGCTTTCTTCTTCTATTTAGTAACTTCTTATTCTATACTTACGATTTCACAATATCGTTAGTGATTTTGAAACTTAAAATGCCATTGATTATGAGTAAAACATTGTTGCTTGCGATATGCAGCCAAGCAACATCGAAAGTGAAATTCGTGTTAAATGTAAGAAAGAAAGTCTACGGAGAAACGGAAATTACCTCAACAACAAAGCACATACCGAGGAATCTTATTTTAGACTGATTTCCTTCACTTGCGTCGCCTCTGGAAGGACATCCTCCCATCATTTATGAAGTAATACGGGCATACAAAACCTAAATGGAATGTAGTATATGAAATGTAGTGTAAAAGTTGCAGAGATTGTATATAATTTATTGGTGTTAAACGCCACGGATTTTTTATTGATGTGCCGATGGTTGTCATGTTGCCTAATTTAAATGAATCTTATTTACTATATCGTCCAACTTTTCATTTTTCTTGTGTATGCCAGTTTAATTATATGCATTTACGTAATGTTGTCAAACAATACCAGTAAATTGTTCAAAGCTTTCTAAAAATAAGCATAGTTTTATAAAAGTATTTTTTACCGTTAATTTCATCATCATAAAATTGTAAACTATTTTTTCACTAGCCACTTTTGAAAATTCATAACTTTCAGCACCAAATGAAAATAGTTTTGACATTGTTTGGAATTCGATAGAAAAGTATAAAAAATTATAAGATATAAGATGAAGCATTTCTTTATACTTTTACGATTATAATATTTCTACTGGACATTCTCCTTTCACAAATTCATGTATATAAGAAATATCTTAGGCACAATAAAATAGTTTTCAACGAGTCAAAGAATTGCTGCCCGATCAGTGTATTCTCCAGCAGTGGCAAATAATACGGTGGAAAAGAGCTCCCATGGGATAGCCCTGTTGTAATGGTCCTGAATGAAGAAAAAAGCAACTTCGCAAAAACACGAAAGGAAAATGTGAATCGGCATTACTCGTGCTTGCATTAATTGACTATAAAGTTTATTGCTCAGTGGAGTCTCTATAACATGGACAATTTCGTTCGTTTTATGATAAATATAATTTTCTGTTGGCATCATATTTGCCTTTAATAAAAGTATGAAATGAAGTGGTAGTGACACTGCTGGTAAGTTGAAATAACATACGTTTAGTATGGTGCTTTACCTTTTTAGGAAAATTCAAGGAAAAATTATTCTCAAAAGAGTACGTATTATTCAATGATGTCTTATGAAAAGTAGCAGTTTACGCAATAAAGAATCCTTTACACACGATAAACTTGTACATAATTGATACATATGCAGACAATAGTCGAATCGAAAATATAAGGATGCATAAAATATTACAGAAATTATCATTAACACTCAATTCAAATAAACCCCCTCGTTGTTACCGTCGATACCGTGTTACTACTTACTATTTTCAGAAATCCGTTTGTCCAACACTTTGAAACACGAATGTGGGGCGAATAGATACAGTGTTTTTTTCATTATTTTTAAGATTGCAATTTAAAAAATTTAGTGCTTATAACTCAATGATATTTTATTATTAATGATTACGGAAGATTTTACGAAAAAGTCAGACTTTGATCGCCTATTGAAAGAGTTTTTGGAAGGACACATTATTGATCAACAATTTTAAATTGAGGCTAGAAATTCTCTTATCTAAGGAAGTCAGTAACTATGGCCAATAACAGGTCAACGGTATCCATCCAATAGCACCATAATAATACATCTAAGTTTGACTTTTTGGCCAGTTTTAAATCATTGTTCACGAAAGAATTAAGGGATGTGATGTTCCTTCATTCTTTCGTGAATCTTTTGATATCTTATAAAGAAACTTAATAGATCTCTATTTAATAGATTATATTTTCCAATCAAAGATGAAATCTATATCTATATGAAAAGCTTACTTTTCTATTGTATTTTTTATTCTATTGTGTATTGTCTTTTGTTCAGATAGGTAGGTATTAAGGAATTAGCAAAAGTTTGTTGCTTAAATTCATCCATCCTTGCTTCCATCAATTACTAAACAACTATGAGAGCTTTTGCTAAAAGCCAGTTTACAAAGTGCAGATACTTGAGCATCGTCACAAGTCGAAAACAGAAGATTTTTGGACTTGTAATAAATTCTATGGGACGGCATGATCGATAAAATTTTTTCATCAATTTTCTCTCATATCTTGACTGTGACCATTCTGCATTTTGCCATGATATAAAAAATTTTCGCCCTGCTCTGTAATATTGACCTATAAACCATAAAATCGTCATCCATCCTCCACAGGCTGTGACTCCTGTGGTTAATAAGATCAAAACCAATTCCCATGTAATTTGATGCCAGAACGTGATTAAGGAAAATAGGCTTATTGTCGTTAAATACGATAACACAAAATGAAATGGCAAAATTCTGCCCTGTAGTACTTTTCCGTAGATATTTCCAATAACCTGTGCAGTCCGCATGAAAGGAATCAGGTTGGGCACATCATGCTTTTTAGTTTGAAGACAAAGTTTGTCTCCGGAACACGGTGAATACCTGTTTGAACCAATGAAACGTATTTTCATAATTGTAACATGAATCTTTTTATTACAAAAACGTGTCTGCATTAAATTGAAAAAGGATCATTATTCTATTGAATTTAAGCGCACCTGAATACTGAAAATGTAGTAATGTAAAAGAAAGGAGTTAGGACTGTCAATATTGTGTTAAACGTTAATTCAGAAATCATTGATCCAAGTAAGATGACTTGAATGATTCCAATGGGACAGTAAAAGATTTTAAATAACGTAGGATAGTTTAGAAAGAGAGACGAAAGGTGCACAGAACTAGCTGAATTCCGAACGTATTGCACCATTGCAAAAATCGGTAGAGTACAAATATTATGAATTAACATTTTGAGACAGAGTTCCACAAGCAAAGTTTGTCGTCTCACAACAGCCTTTGCATTTTTTCCCGAAATATCTACATTGAATACAAATCATAATATTACGTTATTTTGATATGGTGGTATTAGTATTAGGTGACAACAACAACAACAACATAACCAAAGTACACTTTTATAAGTGTACATAGGAAATCATACCTGTGAAATGGAGGAAATATTTAAGGAAACCATTTAAAACAGGAACGTATAGTTGCCTACAACGTAAATAGTTTGCTTTGTCACACATTGTACAAAAATAGCCGATTACATACAATGTGTGGTAGGCTGTATCAAACATGTTCTCGGTTTTGAAATTGTAGATGTGCCTAACCAATCCATACAAAAGGAAAAGGAAATAGAAAGTCATAACAAATGATCCCCACTTCCATCTCCGCTTACTGCGTTCAGTCGCCACAAACTGAAGATCAAACTGGTTCCATGAAAAGGCACTAGCAAGGAAGTACTTGCAGGGAATGTTGACTATAAATCCTATGATTTGGACTATCGCTTTTGTTATCATTTCTTTCTTGCTTTTGTGTCAACTAAACACTGTTATTGGCGTGATTTGTTAGCAGTGTAAATGGAACACCAACGCTGCGCTGCTCAAGAACATATAGTATTAGTAACAGTTTTGACACATACGTACTTTATAACAAACTACAACAAAGCGCCATTTGCGTCATCACTATTTTGCTTATAGGCAATTCAGAATCTCGAATCGGGAAAAGCACGAGAAAAATATTTTAGAATTGCCAACGGAAGTTGACAGCAGGAGGACTCTTCAGCTTATGATCATGCCCGCTGGGAATGATGGTGGCTTTTTGGTTTATGATACTTATTTCCACCAACCAAAATGTGTTTCGGGATTGTTCATGTCACGGTGTAAGCGCAAAAAGCAGAAATGGAAGTTTACAGCTCGGTTTTCAAAGTCGTATATTATTTCAAAGTATTGCTATGTTAACAAGGGGCTATTTCCTCGGATTTTCAAATACAGGTATTATATTTTTAGTCGTCGAAGCGACTCACTGGAATTATATAGGTGTGGCTTGGTCCTAACTCCTTGAATTTTGGAGTAACATAGCCATTAAAAATGGCATAATGATTGAAATGGTAAATTAAATTCTTCACTTGTAATTTAAATAGCAGTTAGCTCGTGGAATTTTACAAGTTTACCAACGTCGAGTTTTTTTAGAGGTTTAACAGAAAGTTTAAACATTAACTCTAGTTACACGTAAGAGTTTACATCGAGATACATATATGTGCTACAGATCGTCGTGGAATTGAAAAATAATAGTATTCAGATGTGGACATGCTGTATTTTTACGTAATCACGTCCGCACTGTTGTAGAAAATTCAATAACATTTTATACAATTGAAACACTATCCGGGTATTTATATGCACTAATATTTTTGAACCATTACATGTAATACAATTATAAGTAGAAGAGTAAGTCGTAATTTTGTAAAAATTGAAATAGTTTATCAACTATAATTTACTTGAAAGCAATGAGACAATTGCTTCCTTCAAAAGATACTATAAGTATGTTTTGTCTCAAAAACACCTTATTATTATAGTACACTACATTATTGAAAATTCGAAATTGACGTCTTTATTTTTCGAGGAGTATTTTTTATTGCTGTTTGCTCATTATTAGCAAAACAATACATTTTGCTAAAGGCTTTAATTTAATTTTGTCCATCCTATATATACATATATATAGAATAATTGCAAGCGACATAATAATGTACATGATAAACAGGATGTAACCAAAGGTCATCCACAAGTTCTACATTTATGTTATCAATAATGTTTTCAATCAAAAGTTTATTAATTTCACCAGGATTCTCCGTTTCAAGTTTCACTGTAAAAGTTCCTTCCCTTACGTATGTCTGTTCTTAAAAATGTTTCTAAACATCGCCAAAGCTCCTTCTATTTAAAAATGGCAATAAATTAAATATTCATACACAATTGTTGCATGTATGTGGTAAAAAGCGAGTCCAGCATTTCTTCGAGAATATCTGTAAATCGTTTTGTTTTTGCCTGTCTGTCATGCAGTACAGCCTACACAAAAGATTCGCCCACTAATGAAAAAGCCAAGTCACCTTGTCTGAGTCTGAACAGAATACACAGCATGAAATTCTCACCTCTTTATAGCATTAATTCCATTTCATCTTTCGATGCGCATTATCAAATTAAGCTGCGGCAAGACCACTTTTCTACCGTAAAAGTGGAGTCACAATTTAATGACCAGTAATTCCAGTATGATGAACAAAACTTTATGAATTATGTCAGTAATTTTGGTGAAAGTGCGTTTCATTCTTTACATCAGTTCAAATGGGATTTCAAACATTTTCAACTTAACAGCCAAGTAGACGAGAACTTTCTCCAAAAACGTGGAACTGAAAAAGGGCTATTAGGCATGTATATATATGGGCACAGTCATGCATGCATGCTTTTGCGGAGCATAGCAGGTAGCAATTAACGAGCTGCAACCCACCAACACCACCCCTGAAGTCAGAACGTGTTCTATTCTCGTCTTTTCCAAATGAATTTTTACTTTTTATTTGGTCTCCAAGTTAAGTACAACTATTCATTGTAACATGCCGTAATTTACAGGGTAATTTTCCAACATCAGGCTGATTTACGCTTCTGTAAACTTTGCGTCTTGTCCTGTCTTCGTCTATGGCACGAGGATACATAGGAAGAGAAATAAAAATGCCTCATCTACACCGTTCCCACATTCCTTTTCCATACCAATATTCAAGTACCCCTAACCCACTACAACGCGTCATCATCTTCTCTTTTACTAGCATCACACGCGCATCATAGCATCATGAATTCAGCACCAAACCAACCTTCTTCACTAGAATTTCCATCAGTAGTTAGTCGTCATGCATTGCAGGGAAAGGGCATCCAAGTGAAACATCCGTTTTCTCCTGGGAAAATGGGCGATACGACCGAACAGTAATCTGCTAGTATTCTTTTACACGCATATGTATATATTTCTATATTGCATATAGGCTGGTGAGAGACGCATAATATTTTTAAATGTCTGTCTACAGATTCTATTCACAAACCCTCGCGCCTCGCATCGATGTACGTTGTAGATGAACACACAGAAATACTATAATAGGCACTGCGTACAATGCACGTATCGAGAGAGAAAACTAACAATGGAGCCAAAAAAAAGTGAGAATAGGGGACAGGGAGCAACAATTCAGAATTCATTTCCACGGTAAACACTTACTTTTAGTGCTTTTGTCCATACATATAATATTATCTGTGTATGTGTTCGTACAGCACGCAGATACGTGTACCAATGAAAGTTTTGATGTTTAAGCTTTGTCTGTCTGTTCTCTCAAGTCTCTTTTTCTGCACACAATTAAACGATACTAAAAGACAAGTGTTTTAAAACGTAAGCATGGAGAGCGTAGTATAATTTTACTATCAGACCTCCGCTTAGCGGTGCACTACTGCAGTAGTGTAGAGAGATACAAAATTATTGGTAATAACAAAGGGTTTTTGCGCGTCTTCGGTACTTTGGAAATACTGGTTTATAATGAAGCAATTCGGAACCACTCTAGCACAATACTTGTATAAGCAGCAGAGCGTATGCCATTTCCCGTTTCAGCGTTGTGGTGTAAGTGAGCTGCACACTTTCTCTCATTCTTACTCGCTTTTACGTTTGTAATTTGTAATGCTGCCACAATAAATTCTTGGAATTAGAAGTCCTCAAGAGATGTGGGGCTAAAATAATGAAGTTATGGCGGTACTACGAGTCACTATTATTGTTCTTACCAGATGCGCAACATGATCTGAAGTTATTATGATTCAACATTTAGTTACAGTGTGCTACCTACCCATTTACATCTTCTAGGTTTAAAGCTCGTCGCGCCAGTCTTACTCTTTCGTGCTTGTTTTAGCTTTTTCAGCTTTCTCTCGTGGCACGCTTAGATCCGGGTGATGCTGCAAGAGAATGATCAGTTCGCATTCGTTGCGGCATTAAACGTACGTACGTGAACGTCATGATTAGAAAAGTTTTCTCTGCATAGTTATCTTACCAGAGAAAAAAGTTATACATGCAAACATTCTATGCTACAATATAGGTAGTGAATGTTGTATCTGTGATTGTCGCAGAAAAAGAGAAAATAGTAAACTTGCCTGAACCGTTGCTTCTACATTGCATGCGACGCTACAACAACATGTTACACAAGACCCCTCGTTAAATAACATACCTACCTTTATCTGTGCCCAAAGTATATACGTATTTGTATTGATTTCATACAGAACAGGATGAAATGAATCTGTCTTTGTTCAATTTGCATGTACACCGAAACAATACTAAAACCAATCTATGGAATTATGGTGGAGGTACACGCAAGTACAAACAGTCAATTCTGCA
The DNA here is from genome assembly GCA_029691765.1 of Entomobrya proxima. NCBI lineage: Eukaryota > Metazoa > Arthropoda > Collembola > Entomobryomorpha > Entomobryidae > Entomobrya > Entomobrya proxima. The sequence goes on along the minus strand of CM056170.1, from coordinate 9,399,269 downwards.
AAGCAAATATGGGTACATTAACTAACTTTCGTGCTTCAGGGAATTTGAAAATCTTCTGGCGAAATGCTATGCTACTAGGCAATCCAGCGCAATAACGATGGCAGTAATGATCTTGGTAGCAGAATTGTAATACGATACCTTGGAAGTTCCATTAGTTGCCGAGGCTTTAGGCTCCTTACTTATCTTTCAGTTTATATCGGGTAACATAGGAATGCGGCTGATTCGAATATATACTCCCAGAATTATTTTTTTAATATTTCGAAAAGGAAACGCTATCTAAAAAAGTTGTATTAATAACTGTGAAGTAGTATGAACATAATATTTTGCGTAGGTATATCACAAGAATTTTTTCATAACATTGATATTTTTAAGTTCGTAAAGATTTTATTATATAGTTTTCAATCAGGATTCTAGGTGGTGAATAGGTGGATAGACTTTCTACTTTGTTCTTGAGTTCTGAAGTGGTTTTACTTTAGAAAAAGAAAAAAGAAATCATTAAAAAGAAAAATCACTGTGAATAGCACAACAAAAACACTTCCATGAAAATTAGTGTCACTTTGAAATGACTCAATGTAGCACCTCGATTGTTCATCACGCTGATATAGTTCAATGATTCTTAATGTGCAAATACATGTAAAAACAAGCCTGACTATGAATATTTTTGCTGTTCATTATATTGATGTGCCTAGTAAACCCACTTTTGTTTGTTTGAAAGTAATTTTATGTAGGTATCAAAGTTTGTTCATATTTCATAACGTATTTTCGTAACCGGTAGAAACAAGTCTTTCCCCTTCCCTTCTTTTGATGTCACATATTAGAAGCTTGCACGCACACGATCGTCAATCAAGACTGCTACATAATAAAGGTCGCTAGTTGCCATTGATAGAGGTTGAATATTGTGGCAGCTAGATTTTATTTTTGACGGTTTACATACGAGAAAATATCTGCGGTGTACAAAATTTATGCTAATAATCTGTCTTACTGGGACACAAAATGCAATAACAAGATCATATTTTTTGTGAACATGCATATTTTTGATCCCACTTAGTTATATAAAAACGACTACATCAGTAGAAACACCAGTTATCATACCGGAAATCAAACGTTTAACAACGTCTAGAGTTAAGATCGCATCGGAAGTACATACGCACCATAATATACATACTATAGGCCAATAACATGGGACGACAGTGTCACGTTGCTTTATTGTGTGCATTCATCAGTGTGCTACAGTTATGTTCAGCACAACAAGGTAATATTTTAGGAAATCATTGGACTCGTTTACACTTTTATAGCCCAATTAATGTACTGTGTAATTTCTTTTACTGCCCGCACACGTGGGACTAACCTCTACCTAACGGGAACTTTATCAGCTTATCAAAAAAAGGCGTGGAGTCTCCATAACCAGTATCGCTCTAAGCATCATTCGCCAGCATTGCAACTTGACAATCAGGTTATAACCGTTTGAGTTTATGCGCTACTACTATCATTAAACATTTGTCTGGGAATCATTGGATGAAAAACTCTACAAAGTTGACAAAAACGAAAGAATTATACGAGTTGATTGTGTTTGTCCAACATTGTATGGCAGACAATGCTTGGTGGAAATTTTCTGCCTCACCGCGTTCCCTGTTCAGTCTCCTGAATGAAGTATGTATTGTTTTATTTTGTACGATGTATTCGTACATAATATAGCTAAACTCCTTGGCAGTGAGATGCGCCCAGCACTACGCCAACAAGAAAACAATAGACCACAGTTGCCCCCATAAGAACGGGGTTAGTGAAAATTTGGCTGCAGGAAGCGGTGGCAGCTGGAATAACGACCAGTTTGCCGAAATGTCGACTAATATGTGGTATAATGAAGTGAAGGATTACGACTACAACAATCCTGGTTTCTCTGCCAAAACTGGTCACTTTACTCAAGTGGTCTGGAAAAATAGCCAGAAATTTGGCTTTGGATACGCTCAGGTGAACGGGTTCACTGTGGGTGTTGGCCTATACAGTCCACCAGGAAATTACCACGGCCAATATAAGGAAAATGTTCTGAGACCCTAAATTACCAGCTTTTCACTTTTTATTTGTTTCCACTTTTGGGCTTTCCAAAATTACATGCAATAATAAAAATAAGAGGTTTTCTGACAAAGTACTTAACCATTTAGGTATAACTATTATTTATTCTTTAATATATATGGCTAAGCATTAAGCATTGAAACAAAATGCTAAACCATCTTTTATGAAATCTTGAAAAGTTAAAGCAAGTACTAACATTACCGATTTAAAGTTGCCCATAGGTCAATCATAGGGGAATCGAGGTATACTAACTAGAACCGCAGACGTAACAATGGCGAAGCAGAATTTTGTTTTGTAGTTACTCTGTCTCCTTAGCGCTTGAAACAGTACAATTTCACTGAAACGCTACTGTCTACACTACAGTTGATGTCCAGAACACTGGCCAACGAAAAACTTTAATGGGGAACGACCCTTGTCGAAATTATCACTTATGCGTCTGTCTCTAGTTAATTGGTATTTCTCAATCAGCATAGGTGAATAATTCAGCGTGAATTCTTGCAGACATTTGAGCCTCAAATTTTGAGGTCTTCATGGTTTCTCAGCATGGAGCTTTTATTTTATCTTTCATCGTCGCCATAGAGGTCAATAAAAATGTTTTGATTTGAAGGATTATAAGCCCGTTTAAGGAATAACTGATTTTTAAAACTTACTTTGAAGCATACTTGTATGTCATAATATGTCATATTAGTAGTTTTTAAAGTAAAAAAAAATGTTTACCTGTATGAAGACGACGAAATTTTTAAACAAAATAAGCCAGAGACTATTGATGGTTATAGACGAGGAAACAAACGTTAGAGATGAGTGACAATCATTTCCCATTTGAATACATTACACCACGGGCTAGTTTCGATGTTAGCAACGAAATCATATTTGAAATGTATGGACAAAACGCATAGAAACAATAGCCCGTAGATAATAAGGAAGTCCGAGTTTTTTTATTTTATTTATTTTAGCTACTATTTCCTCGTCTATAACCATCAATAGTCTCTGAAATAAGCCAAAAAATACGTTTTAAGCTAAATTATTGGCTGTTTCTAAGAAACCATGAAAACCCTAACTAATATTATCATTTTTACAAAAATCTTGTTTTCGAAATAATCACATTGGAGTGCTTTTTTAAATGAATTTTTTGTTGAGAATCTTTATTTCATAATACCAGAGCGTACTTATAATAAAATAGTTTGTTCGAACAACTTACTTCAGTGTCATTTCTGAAACATAGAAAGATACGCATGACTTGTCTTTGTTTTCACCAAAAGCAGGATGTGCCATGTACGACGAAATGTTGTATAGCTACTATACAAACGGTTGTCTACAAAACAATTGTAAAACTAGTTAGAATTAAAAGGATCAGTGTCCGACTCTAATACTTATTTTTGCAGTTTCGTTATCCCATTACAGTTTAAGAAACAATATTTATGTCTTCTCCGTTCCAAACACTCACGCAAAGAAAACTAACTGATGTTGATGTTACGTATTACGTTCACGTTCAAAAACTCTTTTTGTACTGTCCATTTACGGGATTGTTTCACTTAAACAGCCATTTCCTTCCAACAAGTAAGTTCTTAACAAGAGCGAAAATGCCTTCTTGCGAAATTGTTATTTTGTTACGACTTTTCTGATGATATCAGAAGGGCGAAACTCAATAATTCTTTTTCACTCTCTCGCTTTCTTCCAACTAGTTATTTATCCAGTAAGTTTTCTTGTCAGAAACAAACTTTTAGCGAAAGTAATCATTATATTTCATGCCTATTAGATGTTGTGCATTATACACGAATGCACAAAGTATTTTATGGACATTTGTCAGATTGGAGACTATAAATTGGAAACGCACGACAGCAACATCGAAATTGAAATAATACGGCTACCATGGACAAGGTGGACGGAACAAATTCCCTAGGTAGTGTGTATTTTGTCGTTTTTTGTGAGAAATAGGGAGAATTTACTACCTACATACATAATTGGCTGTAATTAACTTAATTGCCTGGTGTACTTAACCTAAGGTAGGAACAGCTTTGTAAGCATGATCTAGAACTTTGTACGAAATTAAGATTAATTAGCAACGTTATTTGTTTACGTAAAGTCTATTCTCATTTATCCTAATATTATGATTCTAATGACTAATCAAAAGTATAAATTGTAAATGATTACATTCATGAATAATCGCTTATTTCATAAATAACAAAAGCGTAGTCTTTAAAGGTAATGAAGAACATCTATAATACGCAACCTACAACCCTTTGTATATTATCGGGATATGATTTATGTCTTCTTGAAGTCAGGGTACGGTTACATGTGTCTGTTCCTGGAACTACTTATTTTCATCAAAATTGCCATCAAAGTAAATACGTGGCTACTTTGTATTAGTATGTGCTACAAAGCAGAGCTCGTTTGGCGTTAAACGAAGAGTGCTGTTTTCTAGTAGCTTAACTTTCATCCTACTCTCAGATATTACGCTCTCATGCTCCCGGAATAACTTTTCGCAAACAGTATCTCCCTCACATTACATCTGCTTCATAGACAGTGGCATCATTAATCTCGCGATCATTAGCAGAAAAGGATCGTTGTCTATTGTCTTGGAGCGGAGATTAGATAATGTGCGTATATAGGCACATTACTAAATACCTTATAAATTTGTGTTTAGAAAGTACACATGTACATGCAATATGCATCTGTGGATTCTGGAGGCAGGGATGAGATTCCTAAATACGACCTTTGTTATTCTGGATTATAAAACGGTATCAGACTCAAAGCCTTAATGTCACATGCTTTTGGCTTTGACAATAGATAATTTTGGGAATTTCCCCTTTGGTCGACATTCTTTTGTCAGCATATGTTGGGGTAAATAGCTGTTTGTTCCTGGTTTATCATACGTGGTAGCTACATAATATCGTTAATATTATATTTCGCAGATAAAATTGCTTAGTGAATCGGTGCGCCAGGAAATTAATTGAAGTCTATCGATTCGTTCGTTGTCGTCATTTCAGTGAACAATGTATTTCTAGAATGATGTGCTATGTCACCGAAGGGCAACGTGATTATACTTTGTTTCTTATATTCAGGTATCGGTTTTACCTATTGCAAATGGGGTGGATGTGATCCGCTAGCCAATGACGAGCACCATATCATGTATTTGAACGATGCAATAATACCATGAACGGATTTCGTCGCCATCACCGCTTGACTCAACAACCTAACAAAGATGTAATGTTCTTTACTCCTCCTATCGTGAGCAATGCAGAAAACAAGAACTTAACAAATTTTGCCAACCTGGCTAACACCAAAGTAGCAATAGTACTTGCCAAACTAGGCTGACCTGAGTACCAATGCCACATAAAAGAAGAAAAACGTTCTGTACATCTTAATGACTTTGTCAATTTCTTTTGTGCTCAAAATACATACAATGAATGAATAGATGGATGTTTTCAAATTACATGGTCTCGAAAAGAAATCCTAACATGCATGTCTCTTCAACTCAGCAGGGTTCTTGAATTAGTTTGTAGTAATGTAATTTCATAACATAATAATAAGCGTTCTATCTCTAAACCATCAGCATTTTCTTTATGATTGGGAACAGTAACAATGCATTAGAAACAGACCTACCTTGCAAACGCAATCACGAAATCTACTTTGTGGAAAATGATACAAGGGCCTACAAAAACATACAATGATACTGGCAGGCCATTGTAAATATGTTGGCATACTGCAACAACATAACTCACTATTCTCTATTGAAAGAAAAATAAATTATAAGAACGTAATGAATCATTTCTAATGCTTATAGTAAAAGGAAAAGAAAGCAAGTTTGTCCGCATTTTGGGTGCGATCTGTTCACTGCACGAAATGGAGAGAAACAGCAAACACGTAAATGACAGTCGTCAATCTTTTTACTTTAATCAGTTTTCCATTTGACCTTTTATTTGATGAAAAGAAAATCGAGTGAATTCAGCTCTTAAGTCTCAATGCTCCCCAAGGTTGAATGAATACCTGTCTTTCCATTTTCTCATATCCTTGAAATAGCTTAATAGAAACTTGAAGAAGAGCTGATGATTAAACAGTTTCCTTAAAAGAAACGTATCTCAAGGAAGTGGAACGAACAGGCTTTCTCATGGATTTCTTTCTTTTTCGCTCCGCTCTGCTTCACCCTTCTTTTTGCGTTATAATCTAATTGTCAATATTTTCTTTGGTATAGGCTGGAGCCGGAGCTAGGGAAAAAGAAATAATATATATAAATGGCTTGGCTGACAAAGTAGAGAGTGTATAAGTACTACAGTTTATGCATGATTTAACTTTCTCCTTCTGAAAACCGTTCTTTTAAACTAGTAGTATGAAAATAAATAAAGTATTTCTAAAAGCCAAAAATTAAAATACTGTTTGCTCGTGATTTAAAAACTGATATGATGGATAAAATGACAAGTATACAAAGCTGTGTGCTTTTTAATCGAAACCAAGCGAACTAATTCAAGCATTTTACGAATTCCAGCTTGGCTTGAATGCATTCAAAAAGCTCTTATATAGCATGGGATCGCACGCCGCAGTACTGTAGATATTACTACCATCCATGGTAAGCCATTTAACAGATGCTCGTTGCTGATCACAACTTTTGTTACTATTATTTTTTGTCAACTATGTCAAGCAGAATTTTTTACCTATGTAAACATGTATATTTTATTTTATATTTCATAGTAGTAGTAGTTCAACATGCAAGTTGCTATTTGCCTGGTTTAGACAAACTAAAGCCTACAGACACACTAACAGACGGACTATAATTTTTTACATAGCTCTTCTCTTGACGCAGCGAGCTAACAATAGCATGAATCTTTACAATTGCTGTAAATTAACATTTATTGAATCTGTTTCAGGAACCGATGAATCCGGCTAACTAACAATAGAAGTAGAAGCTGAGGCATTATCATTAGTTTATTTGAGAAAAGCCTCGTAGGCGCGTGACATCTTTTGCTGAAACCTTTGATGAAATTTGCCACAATATTTCATATTTTGTAAAAATATAGTACGTGCTAGTATAGCAGAAAGTTTTTCCAGAAATACGAAACTACTTTATCAGCTTTTGAAAATTAGTTTGTAGTTATATAGTCATAATTACACCAAAAGTTGAGTTATAGAAAAGTAAAGTTTGAATTAAGTGGAAGGTGACTTCTGCTTTAAAGGACTTTGTTGCTTTTTGACTTTGTGCTATGGCAGTATCAGGTTGCTTGGGCGAATGTTAACAAACTCTTTTCAATGGACAAATATTGTATTGCTCGCCGAAATATAGCATTAAGAAGGAACAGTGAAAACATCCCCAAGGATGGTTGGAGAAACTTTTCACTCACTCTATTCAAAGATTTTTATTGCTCAAACTCTTCACCATTTCTGGAATGTAAAATAAACTAAAAATTGAAATTGATGTTTTTTGAAGTTTCATTCAGTCGCAGTCGGTGGATAAGATTTCGCAAGTCAAGTTAGAGTGCAGCTTAAAGAAATGTATTGTTATGACAAGGATTCTTTATACATGAGAGCAATACAAAAAGTTTGTTCCATCCCTGTTTCTAAACATTCAAAAATAAACATATAACATATATACCTACTTCCTTTCCTTTCACAGTGATCATGTAATTATTCATGGTAAACTCACTTCAACAAAGTGCTTAGTAATTGCATGTCAATCACAAGGGCACAGAACCATCAACACCAAGAAGAAAGCTTTTCATTACTTCTGGTTCTGAGTTCTGCTAGTTTTTTAAGCTTGCAAAGGGAAAGTATAATACATGTGATCAGAATGATTGTATATTATATCTTGCAGTGATTTTATACAGTGAAGAATAAAATCATATCCACCCAAATAGTGATTGCCAGTACCACTGACACGATGTATGGAAACGACAGTATAAACTGAATTCAACTTTATTCATTTCGAGTTAGGAAAAAATAGGATTTTTGTACAAAGCGTCTTGTTAATATAGCGTTATAGTAGAAGTTAATTAAATCTTGGGAACGAGGCCAGTGTACAATTAATTCCAGATGGAACATTCATTTCATTTCTAGCAGAATATTATATCAGGCTATTCTGTAATTTTCAGAATGCAGACGAAGCGAACAAAGCCTGAATTGCATTATGTTCGTTGAAAACTTGGTCGGAGGCCCAGCTTGTGCTGATTTTGAAGGATCAGCATCCAAAACGAGTCACTTCATTCGAGATCCAAAGCCTTTTGGTTCATTTTCCTCTTATTTGATTGAGTAAGGACGAAAGAAAGCGAACGGGTGTCTGGTAGAAGCGTCCGCTCTAGCTTTTACTTGAGTTTCCGAAAGGATCCAAACTGGATAATAATGCCTGACAGAAAGTTACAGAAGTAATGATGCAATAGTTTTATTGTAAAAAGGAAAGCAGGAAACATGCAACGCAATAACATGTTCTATCGAAATCGAGAGGGAGAGAAATAGAAAAGAGTGAAAGAGTAGCTAAAGTGCAGCATTCGTGTCTACTTACTCGCATGAATAAGTGGCTTGAGATTTCTCATGGGGGAATATATAGCAGGACGAAGAAGAGGTTTAATTATGTTGATCAAACGGATCTGAATTGTTCATGCTTCCTTTTGCTTGTTTCTGTTATGCTACTGTTACCACTTGCTTCAACTTTGTCTCATAGTAGTCAAACAAATTTTAGAAGCAGAGAGCAACGACATGACGCATGATGGTAACAAGAGAAGCTTTATTTTATTAAAGATAAAACGATATTATGCCTCTGTTGCTTTGAGTTTTTTCATCCACAAACTACGAAACTCGATATTATATCACCCACCACCCCCATATTTCACATTTCATACGGAGCGACTAAAATCATTGTTTGCAAAATGAACAGTTCACTTTAGATTAGAATCATCATCAACCCTAAAAATGTGTGACAATTATACCCTGATACCAAGGTACAGCTAGAAGCCCAATTTAAAAGCACAATGTAATTAAAATGATGAAAATGTCTGATACATATAGTAAATGATATAACCGTTCCCTTCACCATGATTTTTTTACATGATTACAAGCTATTCAAAAATGCTGGTTCATATCACATCACCGTATAATTACCACAAGGATATTATTAAGGTGTCGTGATATTCAGTCTTACACGCTTGTGTTTCCAATAATGTGTTTTTTATCTGGGCTCTTGGCCTATCCTGCTTCAAATCACATACCGTGTGACAGAAAGGAAATCGAACTTTAGTCGAATAACAAGCAGCTTTTGTTTGGTACAATTGGAAAAAATCTAAAAGCTTTTGTCGCTTTTGTGCTGCTATGCGTCGGGGTAATTCGAATTTGATTTTGCCAACGCCCATATGGTACACCCGTAATCCACATAAGCGTTTGCATACCATTTGAAGTTTTAAAATTTGCCCAAAGCCATATGTGCATGATAAAAGCTGTACCAACCAACCCTTTTCCCAATTTTCCATTTTTATATCTACTTAGTTTGCCATGCTTGAACAGCTAAAGAATATCAAACTAAACAGCAGGTTGCAAAAGTAGTAACATCTCCCAACGTTTTGAATCTGGTGTATGTGTGTATTAAAGTTAACAAGAAAATCGAATTATTTCGCTTTACGCTATATAACCCTTTTTGTAGACGTTTGCGATTGAATAGCACTGAAACAGTTGGCGTCTTTCTAACGTTTCGGCACTGAAAAGTATTGCAGGAGGAAAATAGGAAGAAGTGTACCGGAAAAAACTTCGTCTATTTATTCGACACAAAAAGAGAGAAAACTGTCGTTTGGTGATTTCCTTTTGGTAAAAAGTTTCAAGTATTACAACCATTAGGTAAATTCTTCAATTTTCTACACATTTTCCTCTTCCTCTGCTATATTATGCCAAGGTCTCATACAGCAAACACACTCAAGAAAATAAGACCGCCAATTATAGAGTTTGTGGGCCTTTGATGAAAATATTTGATATTGGGATATCTTAAAACTATTACGGCTTTATCAAACGTTGAAGAGAAAATGAATGAAAAACAATTATTTATTATCAAATAAACGTCCATTAAACGTCGAAAAGGTCACATCATGTTACATCAAGGTACAATTTAGTTTTGTTGTCATATTAGCCAGATATGGGAGAACTTATATGGGAGCCAGATATGACTTTAAACTTTAGAAAAATATCATTGCATTGAAGGAATCATTACTGCTCCGTTTGCATACCTTACAATTTGCAGTCCCGTTTCGTTTCTATAGTACCTATATCAGTATCGTTTTATCTTTAATAAAATAAAGCTTCTCTTGTTACCATCATTAGTTTACAAGTTTACTTCTCTGTTATGATCAATAACAGTATGCAGCCTGTATATTGCATACTAACTTCTTTCATTTTGCTACTTTTGGATTCTTCTACAGGAAGACATCAAAGTATGAAAAAACATAGAACGCTCGTTTCAACCTTTAGTAAATATTTCGACCGTGCACCACCGATTCATTGTAAAACATTGCGTAAATATGGTTTTATATTCACCTCTGACCAATAATGGTCGGGAAGACCACTTCATACTTGACTAGCATTAATAAGTTCATCAGTGCTGTGTTTTTAACAATTTTGAAATACACGTACAAAGGAAATTGTTAAAAGCGTTCATGGGTAAAGTTGCCCTGTTGATTCCTGATGATCCCAGCACAGTCAAAATCCTTTAGAGTAGGCTTTGTGTAAGCTTCTGCATGACACATGATGTATGTGTTTGTGCATTGATCCAGATCGAAATACAAGAACGTGTAAGGTGCAGAAGAACGTCCTGAAGTGCCAAATATAATATGCATATAAAAGACAAACACACTTTCCTTTGCATTTCGACTATATACAATATAACAAAAGAAAGTTCTTTGCAAAGTGATCTTGTGTCTAGATAACAAGGAAATGTTCTTTGAGTATATACAGCGCACATTAAAATTCTTGGAAAGTATGCAAACATGACATAATTTGGAGTGGTTCACTGAAGAAAAATAAACACGGCAGTCAAGAGGGATTCTAAATAAATTTAATGGATCGTCCTTCCCCATGCCTCGTAGACGTTATAAATTATCCTTAAGATGACAGGCAAAGAATACATATTTTTCTACCAAAATTCCGGGAACGGACAACGAAGAAAAGACCACATAGCTATAGCTTTTTCTCTTTTCTAACACCTGATTTCTTGGATTTCTCTTCATTTTGGTGCAGAATATGAAATAGTTTAAATTTTTAACCTCCAATTTTTCATTTGTTAGTGCGCTTCTAACATAATATTACATAATATTTAATAATCTGAATCGCGGAGGGAGACTCTAATTCCTGGCTAAAAAGACCGTTGTGGAGTTTTGCAGCTTTATTTTAAAGGCTCTCGCTACAAAATCCCATATTCCACAATGCTTGAAGATTACATAGCTACTATTACGATATTACTAAGTACTAATAGTTTTAGTCCAGTTTCCGTCCAGTCCAGTTACTTGTTCAAAACCTTTGCTCTAATAACTTATGTACCTAGTTAGTTTTATGTAAACTTGTGTGCTTGGTACGTTTTGGTTTAACTGAATTCATTTTGTAGGTTCAGTTTTTTTGCTCTTAATTATGGTGGTAAAAAAGTTATCCCAAAAATATTTTACTATTCAAAACTTTCCACTGGAAAGAACACAATGAAATATGCATGTTGGATTCATTCGGGAGACATTTATTGAATTTAGTGGTTCCATACCACTTTCTCCATACTCAGTTTGCCGGATCCTTTCACTGAATAAGGTGAAAATATATTATAGTACATAGAAACTACACATCAGATAGATTTCTTGTTATACACTTGGGTTCTAGCATCTTTTGAGGAAACGGCGTTTATATGGCATATGTTATTTAATTTATTGCCATAAAACTCGTAGAACACCACACACAAATACACAACCTTACTTTGTACTTTACGATTGTTCTTATGTCGGCAATTACTGTACTTTATTAACACACGTGTCCGTCGAAACGAAAATCTCACATGGGGTAAAATAATACTGCTTCCCATTACTTTATTTATGCATGATTTTTGCTACTCTAGCGTAAATCTCTGATACTCGGATCAATATACACGCTTACATTACTCGTAAAAAGCAAAAAGTAATTTATATGTAGCATACAACAATTTTCTTTAATGATTTATATTTATGCTTGGTGATTAGATTATTGTCTGTCGCTTCTGGCATGTCTCAGAGTATAACTAGCACATGGACACCTACATCATCGGTGTAATTAGATTTTTGTCCTGATTGTATTGTGATTTATCTCATTTCACATCAGTCAGTAAGAAAGTTACATTATGTGGCACGCACAGTAGCGGTACTAACATATTGTGAAATATTTAGTTGTGATTGTATTACACTTTTTGTATTCTAGTATGTACCTTACCTTAGTAAATTTCAGTTCATATTTGAACATATCTTATTCAATAATAGTAGCAGTCGAATAAAATAATTGAATTCATGTGTATGCTCAATAGTCGAGCGGACACAATCAACGTTAGCAGGCGGATATGACACCGTCACATGCACATGTAAGCAATAAAGTCACCGATATTTTTACTTTTGCTGATTTGAACAGATTTATTTAATTTATTGAATATTGGAAAAAAAGCTTGAAGCAATATTTTTCAGCCAAAAACAATGATTCAGCGATCACTGGCTTACAGGACAGACCATTTCTTTTCGACGATATATTATTCTAATAATGCGACCCACGTATACATGCCTAACAGCAACAGTGACATGTTATATGTTATGGAGAGAAAAGTAATGAAATGTAAATTGTGTTTTCAAGTATTCTACACACACACGGAAGCAGTATTTTAGCACACATAAAGATAATATATTATATAGGACATGCATTCGACATGCCTTGATTCGGCTGCTTTATTTCATTGTCCGAGGAGACCATTTTCCCCCTTTTTCCCAAATACTATTTCTAAGTTAATGCCAAAGCATTAATGCATGCCCATATCTTCCTGTCTAGTAGTCAAACAGCAAAAAAACGCACACAGCGTTTATTTGGTCTTTTTTACAGCTTTTCAACCATGAATTGCATGTACACTAGGAGAAACACGGTGGGACATGGAAATTCATAGAATAAATGTCATTTTCGTTTATGCCCATAAAATGGAATCTTCCTTTGCTTTCCACGCAAATTCTGAATTCCATTTTATGCTACTCAAGTTGAGCCCTTAATTTTACGACGGCGGTGATGCTACTTGTGAGGAAAAAATCGGAATGAACTAGCCATATATTCTCACCAAGAAAACATTATACCACAATCGCGTCTCTCTTTATACAAAGGAGATATAATGTTTTAACGTATTAAACTTTGCCCTTTGTAATGGCAAAAAGTTGCAAAAGAAACTTTTTTCATGTATGCATTTACCTCAATTCTAACTTGAACTACATATAAAAACCATGTTTTTAGTTCAGTAATGAACATCCATTTGGTATATTTAGAATCCTGGAAAACATAATAGTATATGCTTATTTTTGTCACAAAGTCAAACGCCACACGTCTGGCAACAGAATCCCTACAACCCACAGACATATTCTGAAAAATAACTAAGAAAAACATGGTGTTATTTCGAAAATTTTGCCTTTATTACTTGCAAGACTGGCGAAAAAATAATGGGCATCAAAATGTACCACCTCTGCAATTCTCAAGATAGACAAAGCGAAGTGATGCGCATTCAAACTATATTGCGAGAAATGTTCCGCATCACCCGAATCGGAAAAGATTCGTGTAAGTTCTGGATGTCACCAAGAAATTGAGAACGGTTTATAACTAGTATATGCATTACATTGTAATATTTTTAGAGCAAACATATTTCTAAACACACATCATCAAGATGACTGACAGACACGCTACATACAAAGTGCAAGATCACCATCATATTATCGCGACGCAGCTGCCGTCACCTCATCGCCCTAATACCTATGTGAGGATTTATCTCCATTTTTTTCTTCTATCATCCTCATATCATGCCATCATCATACAATGAATGAACACTACAATGAATGTTGATTATTTCCCGTTTATTGCCTATCTGTGGACTATGTTCCTGCCGTGCCGAGATTTTTTGGCAAACGACAGTGAGAATACGTATATTACCTACACAAAATGCGCATTTTGTACACGGAAAAAATTAAGTAGAGAGGAAGCATCTGGTTTGTTTCTTTTGGTTTTTAGTTTGGCACCTTGCGGCTTCTGGTACTTGGCAGAAAAGTAGTATTATGTAAAGCTGTACAATAATAATAATAATATTGAGCTCCGCAAGCGATGCATACTCATAGGACTTCAGAGCAGTCAGCCACAGTACACGACGAACGCACACATCTCAAGCTGCTCTTTTCTTCTTTCTCGGATTGTTGCTGCCACCTAAACCTAAGGGCTAAGAAAAGTTGGTAGAGGTTTACAGTCCAAAATACTTTTATAGCTTTTGTTGAACGTATGCCTGCACCTCGCCGAAAAAATGAGTGGTTGGAAATAAGGAGTTCATGGTTTTTGTTTGTGTTTGGATGATTTTATATACACACATTCATTATACAGATATTGTAAGATATAAAGTCTCTAGTGGGAAAATGTACTTCTGGGGAAAAGCAATAAAGAGAAGTCCACGCCACAGATATTGCCATTTACGTAGAATTTTTATCTACAAAAAAATAGAAATTATAGACAACCTACACACTCCGTGCGTTTACCTAATGCAGTCCCGTATGAGCACAAGCCAGTTGTGGTATGCAAGCAAGGAAGAAGCAATATGCCGGAGTTTGTCTGCTCGTAGATTTGAAAACTTTAATGTAAAGTGGAGAAACCACAAAGCTGGAATAAAATGGAAATAAAGTACATCTGCTTTCCCTTTGTGACTATGTATTTTTATAGTATTTCAGATTCAGTAAGTTTCCGCCTCAGTAAAACCGTGCATTACATTCAGGCATTTCTTATATCTCTTTTGCAACTGTGCCGGTAAAAGTTGCTGAAAAGGGGAGAAAAATAAACTGAAATAGATACATTCAAACAGTTCCCGCAGTTACAGCATTATTACATGCAAGAGTCCAAGATTAGGTTATAGTTATTGGGTATATCAAACCTACATCAAAACCACACAAATGTACAACTATCTGGCCACTTTGGATCTACCAAACAAAGTACTCACTCTTGAAATTCTAACGATAAAATGTACAAAAAAGGACATAGGCGGGACCAGGTTTTTTCCTTTGCAGCTTCCGTTTTACTTCATGCATTTGGTCGTTATGTTTGCATTTATCACTGAATAAAAACGAAGCATATCACATTATTTTCTCTTTATTTGCACTTCCACCACATACCATGCCAAAATCAAATCCATCTCTCCAACCCGATATTATAATACTGCACAGACCAAAAGTGTATATTTACCAAGTGACCGAAAGACCAGCCGCTTAACACGAGATTTTTAAGGAACACACATGCTTCCTAAAACCCAACAAATTTTTTCGCTCCATCACATTTTTTATTCGTGCTGATAAAAGAGCTGTTCTGTATTTTCATATCATCAAGTCCTTTCGTAACCGCAAAGTAGAAGCGTGAATGTAACAAGACGAAGAAGGAGGACGAGAAGGAAAACGGGGAAAAGGAAACGGAAGGGCTCTTGATCACGGTAAAAGAAATTTTTATTTGATACTTCATGCTTGGTAAATAATTGCCGGAGCGTAACATGAAAAATTTGGGGTTAGAAAAGAAATACAAGCGTGAAACATATCTTCCAGTTTTATTTATCAAAAAATGCAAAAGGCCACCGACACGCAGGATACATACGGCTCCACAGAGAGTTTCAAAATAAAAAGACGTAATATTTTTTATAATGCTAAGCATATACCTTTTTCCTTTTTTACTTCTTGTGCACCATTTACAATATAGGAATACTATTGAAGTTCTGAACAGAGCGTTGCTTTCCAATTCGCTTTTTGAATCATATCTCTTGCCTTTTTGCTTCGTCTCAACTCTTAATACCTATATCGTATCACACCTATAAAATTTTTTATATGTTTCATCCATGTAGACGTTATCATTCATTTTATTGCAACATTATTCCCCCTACACATATCAGCTTTGACTTATCATAATCATCGCAGGGCTTTTTTGAAAAGAAGAAAACAACTATACCCGAAAGAACGAGTAAAAGTTTTTATGGGGATTCCCTTTATGATAAGAAAAGTAAAACTAGACTATGTGAGGGTATTTTGGCTCTGTATGCCTGTCAATGCATCAGAACAGATCTGGAATTTGGATAACATATTATTGTCTATAGTTTTTAATCAATACAAATTCTAAGGATTTAATCTAGGCATATATGTATGTTGAAGTTAACGGTATTATGGATCGTGGTTGTGTTTGACTTCTGACAATGCGTCGTAAACTAATGGATTTTGTATTATTTTATTCTTGAGACAACCACTTATCGGCATCAACAACTCTACATTAGTACTGCTCTTTTTCTTTTTAACGTTCTTAATAAGGCATCAAAGACTTTATGTTAAAAACAAGTAGGCATCATGTGTACATGCCCACTCAGTGGAATGTAAAAGGATCTACGCTAATTTTTAGCAGATGTTACATTTTTCATATCAAGCATCTTATACTCATGCTGTAAGAAATCATTTACGGAGAACACTGGAAATGTTTCATGTGTTTGCACAGGCCAGCCTTTTCGTAATCCAACGTTATGGTGAAAGTAAACTTTAGAGGAAAACGTTCAATGGAAGGTATACGACTTTCTAAAGCATCTTATACTAGTTCTCCTAATAATGAGCCCTTAAAAGTTTCCGTCATTTATTTTGTATATAAACTCATATACATAAGTCATGTATTATAAAAACATATTTTGCATTAAATGTGATACAATTTTGAATTTAATATTTGTGTGTAGCCGTCTGTCTGAGCAATAAAAATCTAACGTATAAACACACTTATTATGTAAATATACGTTTTCTCTTATAGAACCCAAGAAGAACAGTAACGGAATACATGTCGCATTAATATACTTTTTAGCCGAACTGGAGAAATTAAAGTCGTAAAACTTTCATCTATGAAGCTTCCACCTAAAATATGAATAACATCATTCATTTTTCACAATGTATGGTCAACAGCTGCCAGGAGAATTTA
The DNA here is from genome assembly GCA_029691765.1 of Entomobrya proxima. Taxonomy (NCBI): domain Eukaryota; kingdom Metazoa; phylum Arthropoda; class Collembola; order Entomobryomorpha; family Entomobryidae; genus Entomobrya; species Entomobrya proxima. Next base: position 9,382,031 of record CM056170.1, on the reverse strand, counting down.
GGAATTGACTAAACAAGCATTGACGACATAAAAAACTCTAACTCTTGTTCTTTTTGGTGGCAGCTTTTTTACCTACCTGACTGCATCTTTTATACTGTACGAAGACTACACAACACTTTTTGTTTTCTATTTTGTCTTCAACTTTCTTAGCAGGTTGGGGTCGACTACTTACAGTGATAATTTCATTATAAATGACGACGGGAAATGCATTAAAGAAAATTGTACCCATTCGAAGCTGATATTCCTTTTTCTAAACTTCTTACATCTTACATTTACAATTATTTTTGTATAAAAGAGAACCGAACCTGTCTAACACCTTTTTTCTTGTAACTGTTGACTATATATATTAAGTAAAATGGCTTGATTTTTAATTTGTACCCTGCAGAGAAGGAACGGACGAAACTTATGCTACAATTTAATTTAGAAAAATGTAAATAGTCAAGAGTGAATGATAGTGATTTCATTCCTTATTTTATTTTGCTTATTTTGTTCAGTTCATAACTAAAGCCCCTGGCATATCTAAAGTCATTCATCATTATTACGGTGACAAGATGAACTTTGAACACATTCTTTAGTTTTTTACCCAGCTAAGATTTCTACGTGAGAAAATATGGAAGTTATGTATTATTTAGAAAGTGCGGGTTAGCAACTGTGCAAGAGTACTGCATTTCACGCTTGTAGAATCAGCAAGAACTTTTATACTTCAAACATAAGCCTCCCTTGCTTGAGGGCATATGATTCGTTGATTCGTTATATGTATGCGTTTCTGAATCTCTGGAAACTTAACTTTGAGACCATTAGTGAAGATTTTAGCACTTCAAAAGAAAATAGGTAATTTTCCTTAGAAGTCCAACTTTGTAGCAGTGAAAGTGTTTTCCTTGCCTTCCCGATAACGACGAAGTTTTAGTGGAATTTTTCTTTTCATTTTTGGCTTAAAATATTTTTGTTTGGTTTGGTTTCTCTCTTTGGAAGTGTAAGAAAGAAGCGGAAAAGACATTTTCATATGATTACGGCTCATTTATTTTCTTTCCTCTCTATTCTTTTATTTTCAGTACCACCTCTGAAGTTTCATAGGGATACTATATAGGGATCGGGATCACCTATGGCTTATTCAAGCTTGGTACTTTGAGAATGTTTTCATTTTATTTAATAGGGTTTGGTGTAAAATGCTTGATGTATTTTTTGCAGACAGCGCATTTATGTACTGCAAAATGAGTTGGATTTGGTTATTCGCCTTTTCAAGTACGATAGATTATAAATTGATATTGTTTTTTATGGAAACATGTGAGTTTCTCGACATGTACAAACAAGTCATGTACATGACGTACCAAAAAGGCCAAGTCTGAACCTAATGTATGCAAACTGTAAAAGCGCGAGAGAAATCAAAGGTGACAATGTAACAAGTACACAATGTTGTTAAAAGCTTTATTATTATTGTGTATTACGCTAGCACGTTGTCCGTTTTTATGATTCACTTAGGTATTTTCTCCGATTTTTTGTTCAGCGTATTTTGTTTTCCTACTTTGCATTAAAATTTTGCGTTAGCGGTTAGACAACAAAACAGAGTTATTGATTGCAGAGAGTATTGGGAGTTTTACTACAGTATTTACAAAACATCAGACCATCAAAATACGAGCCCGTAAAACGGTTAGAAAGACTGGATGGTATGAGTAAAGAAACAGTAGCTTTGTTGGTATTGAACTAAAAGTGTACGTTTTTCTTACCTTCTAATAGGTATATCTAATCCTGCCGGTTCAAAAATGTGCTTTTACCTTGCACAAGCATGCACTCAAACAACTGGTTAGTCTTCGTCATTCGTGCGGGGTGAAATTTTCCCAGTTTGATACAGTAAGCCTTCTCTCGCTAACTGAGTTATTTACTAAAGTCACTGAATAGATATATACTTTTACCATTACCGTGCCGTTGTCCTGATAAACTGATAGTAGTCTGGTTGTGTTCAAGTTCTCTCACAAGACAAAAGGACATTCAACGAAAATGCCCAAGAGAAAAGTGCATTTGGAGGAGTTTGGGTAGCGTCAATATTATTACTTTGGACAAGTCTGTTCACATTGTAGTATGGATGTCGAACGGGCATAGTCGCACTAGTGGCAAAACAGTAACAACTGTTCTCTCTGAGGATTTTCTGCGTTCACTGGTTGGATCATATGTAAACATTATATAAGAGTTTTTGACTGTTTCGGCATGTATTCGTTATTTTTCTTTTTCGTTTCTAACCCATCAGTTTTATCAAACTATCAGAGGCTAAGGTAAAAGTATATGTATGAATTTATGTATCGACAGAACAACAACTTTTGAGATATCTCATGTATAAACCGGAACAAGAAGAAAGCGGGATCATCAACAGTGGTACAAAGGAAGCATGTACAAACCTTTTCTAAATAACAACCTTTTTGTGAAAGTGACAATGCCACTTTCTGTGTTATCTTTTCAAAGCTCACTTTGCCCGCATGCACACTTTAAACAGTAAATAGAGGCAGAAGATTTCTGAATATGTAATACTAACACATGAAGATAAAGTTTGATGTTGGAATTTCTTACGGAGACTAGAAAGCATAGATATCACTTAACTACTATTATGCTTGTATAAAACTTCAACTTACACAAAACTTTAGCACAAAAACGAACTCACGTGTCAGCTATAACATTGAACTTTACAATTGCTAAAGGGTATACGCAATTGCGTATCTATACGTTAACTGTCTCACCGCTACTTTTTTCGGTATTTGTCTACTTTCATAAATGCAAAGTGTGATGTGTGACTAGATTTTCCTTGTTTGACTTTTATGTATGCAAGTGTTTGCTGTGTCTGCAGCACCCTACACCATTTTCCTGTGCAGAGAGAAATGGAAAGCTGCCTTCTCGTCGAAGAGATGTTTTCGATTGAGCTTGAGTCAGTGTGGAAACCCTGCATTTATTCCATTTCTGGTTGGCTTGCTTCCGTCTCTCTTTTACTACCGTGCCACCGACCAAAGAAGACCAAGCTGCCGCTTTGCTGCTTCTCTTTGTGTGTACTTGAGCCCATTGCATTGTGCTTTTGCTTGCCGTGTTGCCATTCTTTTTCCACACGTTGCTGCTCTCAAGTAAGCATTTTGTTAACTATATGTGGAAGCCAGGCTAGAATGCTTGTATATGGGCACACGCCATATTATATAAGAACACAGGAAAGGGGAGAAATGCTACTTTCAAATTCATCAGACCAACAGCGAAGAAGTTTTAGCAGCCGACTACTGGATACATGTGTGTTTTCCCCATTACCTAGAGTTTTTATAGTGCGACTCTAATAGTGGTGGCAGGGGCACTGAATGATGCTGATATTAGTGGAAGTCGCAAGTACAACAACGCAACGTTGGTGAGTTTCTTTTGTGTGGGCAAGTTAGCATATACAAAGATTTCCGTTTTTCAAAATGCATCTAGTAACGACAAAAGCTTTCATCATCGGCATTATCATCATAGTCGTCGTCAATGAGGTCGAGGAATATAATAATTTTTCTGTGAGCTTGTGAGAGATGTATGAGTTTGATAAAAAAATGTTTCCTCTGCTAGAAAAGACTCGTGCTACTGCTTCCATTACTACCACCAGTTTTCACAACTTCTAGCTTTTTCATCATGTCCTATTATTGCTCGTTACTTTCGCCTCGCTGTCTCTTACATTAATGCATTTTCACCGACCATCATAATGATATCCTGTCTGGAAATATATATTATGAGGAACTCCACGCGAAATCAATAGGCTCCAAAACTCAATTTTGAGGCCGGATTCGAAAATTACACCATTTGTATGGACACCCAAGACATACCCAGACATGACCCCTTTTCGACCCTCCCCCCTACCCTTTGGGTGCAGGGTCAAAATTCGGGGTCATCACGGTTTTCGTTAAATAACTTCTACAAATCTTCACCGATTTTGGTAACCAAGGTATCATTCGATAGCTAATAAAATAAGCTAAGCTAAAGAATTTTTATTTGACAAAATTTGAATTTATACAGAAGTTATGGGCAAAAAACTACCAAAAAAATCAGTTTTTTGTGGTTTATGCATCAAAGGTTACATTTTTCTGGAAAACAAAAGTCCCCATTAGAAAGGCCGTCAAAAAATACATAAAACCCAGTCTCCATGACAACGATTGTAATGTTGCTATATGGAGTTTATACTCGATTTTGATGAAATTTTATGGTTTTCGTTAAATAACTGCCCCTAAATCTTAACCGATTTTGATAACCAAGGTATCATTCGATAGCTAATGCAAAAAGCTGCGCTAAAGATTTTTTGTGTAAAAAAATTCCAATTTGTACAAAAGTTATAGGCAAAAAACTGTCAAAAAATCAGTTTTTTCTAGTTTACGCGTTAAATTTAGAAAAACTGTTGTCACCATTAAACTGGCCGCCAAAAGTTACGTAAGTTTCAGTTATTACGAAAACAAGTGTTATGATATTATATGGAGTTTATAGTTAAAGAAACGTTTTCAAAAACAAGAATATTGCAATAAAACTCCATATAGCATCATAACACTTGTTACCATGGTGACTGAAACTTACGTAACTTTTGGCGGCCAGTTTAATGGTGACAACAGTTTTTCTAAATTTAACGCGTAAACTAGAAAAAACTGATTTTTTGACAGTTTTTTGCCTATAACTTTTGTACAAATTGGAATTTTTTTACACAAAAAATCTTTAGCGCAGCTTTTTGCATTAGCTATCGAATGATACCTTGGTTATCAAAATCGGTTAAGATTTAGGGGCAGTTATTTAACGAAAACCATAAAATTTCATCAAAATCGAGTATAAACTCCATATAGCAACATTACAATCGTTGTCATGGAGACTGGGTTTTATGTATTTTTTGACGGCCTTTCTAATGGGGACTTTTGTTTTCCAGAAAAATGTAACCTTTGATGCATAAACCACAAAAAACTGATTTTTTTGGTAGTTTTTTGCCCATAACTTCTGTATAAATTCAAATTTTGTCAAATAAAAATTCTTTAGCTTAGCTTATTTTATTAGCTATCGAATGATACCTTGGTTACCAAAATCGGTGAAGATTTGTAGAAGTTATTTAACGAAAACCGTGATGACCCCGAATTTTGACCCTGCACCCAAAGGGTAGGGAGGAGGGTCGAAAAGGGGTCATGTCTGGGTATGTCTTGGGTGTCCATACAAATGGTGTAATTTTCGAATCCGGCCTCAAAATTGAGTTTTGGAGCCTATTGATTTCGCGTGGAGTTCCTCTATAGCGTTTTGTGTATGTATATAAGAGCAGCGTACAAGAAATAACTAAAAAGTGCTTCTGTAATAGTGTGTTGTCGGAGAGATTACCTATTTTATTCTTGCATCATGTAAAAAAGGAAACGACACTGGTGACAGGACAGGGCATCCATACAGACAACCACTTTCTCCGCTTGAATTAACATGCTGACAGGAATATTATACAAGAAAATTGTGAAGGTGAAAGTACATATGCAAACATTTGAATGGAGTGGTGGTTGGATGCAAGCAAATTACATCACACAAACTTGCCCGCATACATAAAAGATGAGTATATCAAGATGCATGAAAAAGTCGTGATGATGCAAGAATGGAGAACTTGACTTGAAAAATGTAAAAGTACAAACAACAAACAGAAAAAAGTAGTACAGAAAAATAAAATACGCCGCTGAATTGGAGTCCTTTCTAATAGCTTTTTATTTTTCCCACATCAGTTTTAATGAGACATGGTTTATAAACTTTCGCAGAGAATGAAACCAATAAGGTTTGTATAAAAAATGTAGAAAATTGTAGGAAATTTAAACATTAAATGACAAGATGAAAGGGACATACAAACTTTAATTGATAATATCATTTATCTATCATATTACAACCCAAAGTGAACGCACCAAATAACAGGAGCAGGAACCAGATTCCTTGGTAGAATATTAGAAGGAAAGAAACTGACAGAAGCTGATTTGTAGAAATGCGGTCACCATGTACTTCCCCATTGCTGTCATGCGATGATAACGTTTATTCTCAAGTTGTACATAGCTTATGTATATCGACAAAAGTGCTTTTTACAGAAAAAGAGAATGGTTTGGCACATTACTTACAAAACACATTTTGTGCTACATATCATCACACTTCCTGACTATGCACTGTGTACTGAAGAGGAAATTGTATACTGACAATCATTGTTTAGGACAACGCAATGAAACGAAAGATGAAACAACGAAAGCAACGACGAAACTTGAATTTTATGGCTCCTAGTTTGTATGTACGTACTTTCTGCGCGTTCCTACATAATGTACCATGCAATATTATTTCTAGCAAAAAATGACAAATCCAAATGTGCAAAGGGAAAGGAGAAATGAAAATAATGAAAGTGAAAGTAGAACAAAAAGGGAAGCCAAGGAACAATGGAGTCGTTAGTTGCTGGTGAAAAGTGTATGGGTGATCTCGGTGAATGCCTGGAAGTGAGATAAGAGAAAAAGTGAATCTCTAGAAAAAAGAAAGAAAAACAAAGCATTCCTTTGTGCTCATGGAGCGTCTCTATTTTACATTTTTTATTTTCGAGGCAAATAGAGAAAAGAAATGTGGAGTGTTGCTTGTAAAATGTCGTCAGAGTGGTTTTCCTGCACTGTACAAAAATGTGCTTAAAATCAGCTTCATAAAACGTTCAGCTCTTCCCTGTTACGTTTGGGTATTTTATAAAGATTCTGCAAAAGTAAAGGAAAATTCTAACAAACCCTGCCCTGTCTGTATCATTAAACAATTGCTTTACAACCTTGTTCAGATAAAGAGTCTATGTATGATCAAAAGGAGAAACTGAACGAGTTCCTAAAAATAGCCTAACCCACTCAAAAATTTATGTATTTATTGTTAGTCCAGTTGAAAATGAAAACAGTTTTCTTTGCTACAACATGTTTCTCAGTTTTCACTTGATCTTCAAATTTTCTTCCAAATCAAGTTTAGATACATGAAAACATGCTCTTTCAAAGGATATTATGACGAGTAATGCACTGCAAAAACTAAACCATGAGCATTCTGTTGTGCGCGATTACTAAACTTTCTTTCAAAAATTACTGGCCAGCTTTGCAGCTACTTAGCTAGCTACTTGTTGGTAAATGGATGCAAATGGCGATGTAGTAACCGAACGAAAGATAGAAGCAGTCAACAGATTGCATATTATGCCTAATACTGTTTAGAATTTACCTTATAAAAATTGGAAGTTTTATGCATTTTTTGAAAGTTTACGAATCTTTAAAAATAAGAGCCATTTTCTGCATACTTCACGTAGTAGTCATCAAATGTACATGTAAACAATGATGATGTTGCTGTTGTTCTCGCTTGGTGTTCTATACATTTGACATTACACTTTCATTAAAATTTCAAACGCCATATATATATTGCATAGAACATCGCGTTGCGTTACATACTGCAAGTATCTTGTGTTTTGTCTATGTATCTATTGATGAACGAAAATGATTGAAATAGATTCATTATATTACTAAAGCTATCTAAAGCTATATCTTAAAGCTAACAAATCAAATCGGATTAATAAACTAATTTCATTATACAAGTACGTGTATCTACACTTTCTATTTCAGCTCTGTTTTTCGTAGAAAAAAATATTCTAAAAAAGCTTTGATGTTTGTAGTGCATCAAATATTTACAATATTTTTTGTATTTACTGATATACAGTAAGCTAAATCACTTTTTACATGTTCCGTAAACTCATAAGAAGAATTCTTCTTTCGCATAAGAAGCAAAATCTCCAACCTGTAGAAACAGTTTTAGCCTGATTGTAAAATATTTTTTTGATTACTGCACAAATTTGCTCTTGCTCAAGTGAAAAAGCCTTACATTTCTACAATGATGAAAATGTTTTTTATATGTAAAAAATACATTAAGGAAACTTCCCTCTATTTCGACTACCTATTTTTCTAATTTGCATAAGAGTTTAATGGGCTTAACGGATGCCATTTTTCTAATGCGGATTAGTATTATTTCAATTATTATTTCTAACAGTTTGTTGTTATATTCCCAAACAGTTTCGTACATTTCCTGAGATGATTTTGTCACGCTGTGCTTATTTCTCTGTCTATACCAAAGAAGGATATTACGAAACACCCGTTTTGCCATTTTTGATCTTTCAAATAAACCATGTTGGAGTAAACTCAAAGGAAACCTTAGTATGGTTTGCACCACACAAGTTGAACATTTTGCTGATTCTGAAATTCAAAAGTTGGCCTCATTAAAAAAGTTACTGCGCCGTGAAATGTGCAATAAGGAAAATATACACTCATGTATAATAAATACGTTCTATTATGATCACGCCATTCTTCTTTTAACTTGAAAGTTTTTTTAAACCCAACAAACGTATATAGCCATTATTTTCGCTGGAATACACGTTACCGTACATTTCCTACAAAAAGAAATATGATTTTTCGGAGGGTGAAAACGAAAATGTGCAAAGATGTGTATAATATGTTATGTTCAATTGTGCATGAACTGACGCAACTATTTAATCGTTCCTTTTAGCTTACCATTTCAAAATTTCTGTATTCTGTATACTCAATTCTAGTCATTCAGTTCATTCACATGCATATCTACAAAGGGCACCACCGTCGTCGCCAGCACTGAGAAACGTTATATCTAAACATGTAAACAAATAACAGTATTGTTCCAAATAGCAGTGCAACATTCCACTTTAATATCCACATTAGCGGAGCTCATTTCTCCAAGAATTCCTTTTTACTTATTCATTCACAAGAGTTGATGATAACAGGCTGTGTTGTATGGTGTGGATGGACCGTTACTCTTTTCATTTAACCAACAAACACGCCAACTACCAGCACTGTTAGCTAGTTGAGGGTCCTTTACTACTCGAAAAGTGTTTGGCTGTATTGCATACTTTGATGGCAGCCATTAAAGAAATTATTATAACAATGTATACAAGAGCAACAGCCATCATTCGTATATATCACATGAAACAACCAGCACGTACGAAAGTACGGTAAATGCTTGCACACTTCTGGAAGGAATTTCCTTAATGTTTCTTCATCATCGAACCACAAAAAGATTGCCCAGAATAAATTGCCACGCCATTGTACCTTCTTCATTGTTTGTGGCTCAAAAGTAACCGAATAATACGTAAACAACAGATAACATTTTTCTTCATTTTAGCTTTCATTTTGACCAAATCTTTGACTTGAGCTAGGTATTACCGAGGACGCAAAAGTGACACTTTGCAGAAAATTTCGCAGTTTTATAGAGGCAATTTAACCAGAACTACTCAAATACACCTACAAAATGTCTATTCACTTTCGTTTCTTTGCTTTCACCAAGTTTAACTACGCAGAAAACTTTATGCGAACTCAACAGTAAACTTTGTGTATATCTAACAGTTTGTATCAATAGCTGACGGCTATAAAAAGCTGTAATGCTATATACATTATAAGTAAACGTACTTTGTGCACAGTTTAGCTTCACAAACTGGTTGCACTGTCACCCACTTTAATAAAAAGAGAATGAACGTGTAAACAGTTGCTGTTGTTGTTGCTGTTGTTACAGGAATGTATGAACGAAAGAAAGAAAAACTATATAAGTGAACACTTGTACCTCTGTTTAAATAAACAGTGGAATACTAAACTTAAGTAAGCACCCGCATTAATAAATATGTTAAGCACTTGTAAAAGTTTTTTGAGGGAGAAAGCACGACACAGAAAGAAAACGCTTGAAGCTCAAAGTGCTATTACCATCACGGGTTTAATGAAAAGGTATTCAAACATTCATTTTGGCACTACAACTGCTGCTACACACAAAGTTACTCAAAAATTCCTTTGAATTATAACACTCTTTATGACTTTTTGCAACTTGTCTTGTGTTGTTTTTGAAAAAATTGTAATACCCTTTATCTGACTTTGATGCATAATATGAATTTACATACAGCAAATTGAGCTAAAATGTGAATGCTAAGCTCCACATCGTTTTTTGTTTGAGTATATCCACTACTCGAAAATGGGTTTTTTACATGGAATTTGATCATTTTAACAAGATTTTTCGAATGTTTGTATGTGGTAATAATAACAAGCTCCATTTTTATCCTTTTCTTCTTTCTTTAACCATTTTGTTGTCCAACATATTGTGTAACTGTCAGTGCGTCCAGAATCAAAAGAGGCTACACGAAAGCTTGCTGTTATACAAACTCTTTAGAAATGTAATTTCCCAAAGGTATTTATACTTTAAGATGGAACAAGAGAGCAAAAGCAAAGCACATTGACATGGCTCTTGAGACAACAAAGGCGCTGCAAAAAAAGTAAGCAAACAAGATGGAGCGATAAGCACAAAAATACGCATTTAGTGATATGTTTCAGACCTAAACAGAAAAAGATGGAACACAGCAAAAAGCCGGTGCCGGTGATTCTCTTTCCTGTTTGTTGTTCACGGTGTGTGAAAGGTGTAGCATTGCCCCAGTAAAGTAAAGGGGAAGCAAAAAAAGTCTTGAGCCTTTTCTTTTTATGTAATTCTAGATGGTAATATATGCAATCCTTCCTTAGACTGGAATTCAAAAAATGTGCGGTGCACAAGAATTTAGTATGTGATGACACATTTCAAAACAAACATGTGGAATGAATTGTATGTATTTACTTGATGAAAAAAGAAAATGGAATTTGATTTAGGTTCCAGGAATGGCAAGCAAAAAAAGCTACGATATCCTTTTTACGTTCTTTATGATATTAGAATCTGTCGGTTCTCAGTTTCTCAGGATTTCAAGGAAATGAACGTTGTAGCAAGCCATATCTTTCCAAGACACACCATTTAATTTGCAAGCTTCACATTACTGAACAGAAATATGACCGACTTAACTTTGGATGCTTTTTACTCCTTAAAGATATTTATTTTCTAAAATCAGGAATTTCGAGCATCTTACTAATATGATATTAGAGCTTAGCTAGAAAACATTTTTGTGGTTGTCGACAAGTAAGTAGACATAATGTAAATACTATTTTGTCTACCCATTTTACGCAGTGTATCTGAAACTTTTATGGAATTACTTTTCATTCTCCCTAATGGCATGTCAAAGCCACATTCCGTATACATTAAGAATGTGCATCGTTTTCATAAATATTCTGTTTTTTTTTGTTTGGATCCGCGTAACATGCAAATATGCAGAGTAACTTTTTAGAAACCTTCAAACCAAACTATTTCAAAGCGCTCATAAAAATAGTTTATTTTAATTTTTCACGGATAAAATAACGAGATTTTTAGTTATTCAATTGCCAACTGGTATTTTTAGTGCAAAACATGTACTTGTTCCTGATAGGACAGAATGTATGTCTAATAGAGTCAAATAAAAATTGATAGTAGACACGAGATCAAACCCGTCCCAATTTCGTTGGTCAGGTAGGTTCACAAAATGTGATTCACCATAAGAACTGCTTATTTACAGACAGCAGTTAGCTGAACAATTATGGGGTGTGTAACCATACAATACAAATGACTTCATTGGTTGTAGGGTAGGACGTTCAAAATTGAAACTATAGAACAAAATCTTTTTGGTGTACACAAATTTGTGAATTTGAATTTTGTAGTGTCAGAAACAACTGCCTTCTACCGCTCAGTTAACAGGGTTTCCTTTAAAAAAGTACCTAAAGGGTTAAAATACAAGTTTGCCCCAAACGGCTATAAATTGTTACTCTTATTCCTCTGTTTGGTCTGTAATAAGATTTCTTTATGTGTACACAATTATTTATTTGAGAGAAAAAATGATTTAAACCCATATTCTACGACGCCAAAAGTTACTTCATCGTGCATCTCTTTATATACAGAGACAAATTATTAGGCTTATACACTTCATACTTCCCCATTTTTGGTATTCATAAAGCATCTCAAGTGGCAGCCTGGAAAACTTTCTTCTCTCTGCACATTTCATGAAACATAAACAACCTAAAGATTTGTAGTACATCGTATATTAATACATTGATGAGTCTAATTTATAAAAGTGTTTTAAATGCATGCATAGTGATAGTGTATAGTTATGCGATTTTCTTGTTTTGATGTTGATCTGGTTAGGACATTGTAGGAATTCCGGTAATCAAAAACCCTCTCAGAAAAGTTTCGGAAAGCTATGCAATCGTGCGCAATTCACTTCAAGTCAATTCCAAGTTTGCTGTTCTTTTAGGAAGTGCTAAATGGATGTCTTGTACTTACTAACAGTTTAGACATATTTACATTTATCCTTTTAAGATTTAAGAGCAAAAGATGAAACGCTTCATTTAACTAAAACCAGACTCCAACTCTAAAGCATGAACTGTGAAATGTTTAATGGATGTAGCCTCTTTGTTGTTAGTTTCAGGTTATAAATATTCAATGTTTGTAACATAAGGAAAGGTATTCCAAATTTCAAGCGCACAACAAACGACTGAAAAGAAAGCTATAGTACTAAGTTTAATTAAAATAACGTTAATTTTGTTTAAAACTACAAACAAATTCTCGCGAAAACTCATAAAATCTGTTCCTTTATCATCTAACAAGTGTGTTTGATGTTTTTGTGTAGCCTTTTCCTTATTCCATAGTACATACATTAGTACCCACTTTTTCCCACGTTATCTAAGCCTTTTTGGTTTTAACTTAGATGGGTACCTGCAGCTTTGAGGCTAAATGATGCATAAAGATATTTGTTTGCAGTTATACTGTAGAATAATGTGATGCATACAGAAATGAATACAAAACAAATACTAATACAAACAAACAAGTGAAAAGATAATACAATTCCTCATTATCTGGTTGCTGCAACAAAATGCTACCAACGAAAACTTCTTTTATGTCGTGCCATCAAGGATTGCTGCTAGTACTCTTTACTTTGGTTATAAACGAATTGACTCATGCATTGCATGGATTGTAAATACCGTTTCGTTTTTCGAGTATTAAATAGTTGGGAATTTTAGCGTTTACTCGAGATCATTATAAAAACACAAATTCATGCAATAAAAAACTGGCACGATTTCAGCAGTTTTACATGCTTCAGCACATCGATAACATTGTAATTATGCAAATCCAACTCTCCTTTGTCAACTTTTGTAGAATTTTTCAGTGTCGAATTTTTTTCCCAAAGTTTCTTTTAGCATGCTAAGGCAGTTTACAGTATTATTTGCGACACGCGATATGCAAGAGAACGCATATACTAAAAAACAAGTTTTAGTTTAAACACTGTTTCAACAACTGTTTTTTATAGTTTGATCAATTCTGTTTATGTAATGTCACCAAACTTTTACTGCAAAAAATAATGGACCCCGTATTCGGAAAAAAATATAAATTTTAAATTAAACATTTTTAAATGAGCATTTTGATTTATATTTGCAGAAAAAGGACTTCTACTTGGCTGGGTTTGCACATAAGATACTACTAGGTGAAAATTGCTTACTCAGCTCCAACATGAATGTACAAGCTCCCGAATCAACTTTATTGCACAGTGCGCATTATTTGGTGGATATTATGATAAACAAAAATAGATTTTAATTTTCTTGCTTTCTTTGTGTTTTTTAAACTGAATTAGAATTCTTGATTGAATTTGTGCTTGCTCAGAAGTGCTGGATACTTTTCAATTCTTCGTCTTCTTTCAAACCAGTCAAGTTTTCATTTCAAAATAGTATAACGGTGGTCGGGTTGCCGTACTGGAGCCGTCTTGAGTTTCCCCGACAAGCACATCAGTCACATTCGTAACACCACTCTCAATGTCATTGTTATAAAACCTCCTTCCAAAATCTGTAAATTCCATGTCAGGATCGGTGGTGATATCTGCTGCTTCGTTGCATACATTCATTTTTAAATCTAGCAAACATTGTGCTATGAGCTGTAAGTTTTTGACGTAGTCTTTGGTATTGATACTGCTACTACAATCATCATTGCCAGTTGTGCCAGTAACTTTGCTGCCGACATTTTCAGAGTAAGCTTCAGTTGCCAAAGTCATTACTTTCGTCTCCGAGTCTCCGCTGCAGTGGTGGTAACAAGAAGAATACGGGTACATGTCGTCATTTCTCTCCTCAACGAACATAGGAATGGTATTACTACTTGCAAAAAATGTGTTCATTTGACAGTTTCGATCTCCTGATGCTCTCGTGTCAACCACAAAACTTGAAGCCTATGCTTCGTCCCAAGCAATAATATAATAATACAAACAGAACATGCTTGAAATATGCTTAAACATTTTTCGTCGTTTCATTTTTAAAGAATAACTTTGTGTAGTGGATTTTGTAGAACAGTTTTTGTGCGAACTCGAAGAAAAACTGATGTGAGAAGAATTTGGTATCTCCAAATCCGGGGAACGGTATATGGAATGCATGTATTTTATTTCTATTTCCAGTTTCTTCGACTTTGCACAAAAACAGTACTTTTTTACATGTTGTTGCAAAGACATATATATACACACGTAAAAATTGAATGGTATAGACAGAGAAGTAAGAAAAAATTGTGATAGGAATCTCAAGTACCTCGTTTTCAACTCTTTCACTGATATCCGATCGTGGCTGAATGGAAGGAAATGAGGATGGAGGAGCAGGAGCAGATAAAAAGGAAGAGAAAAATATCAGAGTCAAGTCACGTTCATTACCAGTATCACAATTGATGAGCACGACAGTAGTAGCATACGTTTTCTTTTGCATTACGTATGCATGGGCAAAATACTCAGTGATAGTTTGTTTAGTACTATGCTTTTTCTCTCAACCTACACACCTACGCTACTCTTTTAGGCAAATTTAGATCTGCTGACTTTATAAGTATTTTCCTTGACATGACCCTATTGCCTGCATTGTGCTAGATTGTGTTCGGGAAGGAACGAAGGATGAAGAGATGATTGCATTATATAGTAGGCAAACATGTTTCTGTTGGTGTACTTACCGAACTCAGATTTGATAGAACCAGTGGACTCTTGCATGTTTTTTGTCGATTCCTCTTGTCGAACTGTATATCAAGTTGATTTGAAATTATTATTCGTGAGGGGAATATTTTTAGAATATTTAGCTCCCTTCTTTCCTGTATAACATTGTTTCATGTTGCACAAAAACTATTTGAGCCACAGGTTATTATGATGAAGTACCTGGTGCAACAGCTTGTCATTTTGCTTTGAGAGTTCCTCGATATGATCGTTTAATTGAGCAACGGTTTCGTTCAGAAGAGCGTTCTCGCGGTTTGCACTCTGTAGTACTTGCTGCAGAGCATCCAACTTTTTACACATCAGCCCATTCTATTGTAAATATACTTTTTATTGTAATATATTCTCCAAATGCTTAGAAATATTTGATAAGACTAAATAGCTAGGAAGTCATACTACAATCTAATATTTACAAAACTTCTCTAAATTCTAAATAAAAAATGAGTTTCACACTGTCACTTACATCAGCAAGAACCTGCTTCACACACTCGCATAAATGATCAAGCTTCCGTGTGAGATCGTTTTTATGTTCATTTTCTACATCTGGAATGATGTTTCCAGCAAAAGACCACATTTCAGTTACGAATTGCTCATATCTTGAAATCTACCATGAATTATTAATGTCAGCATTAGAAGAATGTTACATAAGCGTAAATTTACAAAGGTACAACAGACACGTGCATAACTAACCAATTCAAACGTAGTAGCTAGCTGTTTTTCTTGAGTAGCTATAATATGCTGGTTTGTATCAAAGGCTTTTTTCATGGCCCGGAGCTTTTGTATTGGTGAAAGACAACGTGCCATACTCGACTTTACACTACAAGTATTCTGGTTCAAATCTAAGTAAAAGTTGTCCTTTGATTTACACTCCAAAGGGCAATCAACTTTTGACATAGTTTCTGAAAAACCGTCAACCGACTTCTCGAGATTTTCAACATCCACTGCTACCTTTAAGTGATTTGTAACTGATGCATCCTTTAATTAGGAATGCAAAATGTTTCATCATATTGTATTTATAATGTAATTAATGACGTAGATTATGTACTGTTATATAGATTCAAAATGGAAGCGCAATGTCATACGTTCATTTTGTCATGGTCAACAAAGACTTTACTAATCCTGAACTCCTCATTGGTTAGTTGAGGAGCAACTATTGGGGTAAAGGTTTTGAAGAGTCCCGCATTGCTTTCGTGCTTCGATTTATTCATTTCTTCATTCAAAAATATATCATCATCATCTGTCGTGACTTGTTTTGTCCGATTGTGAATTGCAGATAAGTATCCGTCCCCTCCAAAAGTCAAACCAACTCTTGCAGAGTCGAGCCAGTCTTCTTCTGCTGCTACGGAATTCCTTGTACTTTCTTCCTCAAACCCTTCCACTTGCGGCTTGGTATTGGTTAAATTTGGTATACTGTTACTATTGACTAGATCTGTTACCACTTGAATTTGGGAATTCAGTAGAGAAGCATGGTTATCAAGCTGTGCACAATAATTTTTAAGACTCCCAAGCTCCGATAGCATGAACACTTTACGCTATAATAAAAACAAAGTAAAATAAATATTACTACAAATACTACAAACCCAAATGTCAACTACGTAAGTAAAACGCAAAGAGAAAGCATAATATAGCAAATAAGTTTACAGATATTTCAAGCAACTACAATACTGTATATATACATTTTCATATCGTTCCGTCAGATCTGAAATTTCTCTCTTGTTTACACAGCTTGCGCAATCACAATTCTCCTGTGGAGGAGCAAAGTTAAGCCGAGAGAAAACCATGTCATTTGAGTGAGTTTCAGTCAAACTTCCGGTGAATTCATGAGAACTTGAACTAATGAGTCCTCCATGTGAAAGAGTAAAGCCAGCTATCGAACGCTGAAATGTAAGGGGCAAATAAATAATTTATAGGCAATCATTAATAGTTTTACAAGTATGAATAAATAGCAAAAATTTATTTCGGCCAATATCAAAAGTTTATGACATTATATAAACGTTGAAATTTTGATAGCAAAATATTGTACAACGTATTTTATACCAGTCAATAATGCAAGTATATTTATATTGTATGTCGTCAACCGTAATAATAATGTTTTATTTATAAACACGTTTTAATGTTGTAATTATAATACCAAAAATGACAACTTTATGCTAAAACCGTAAGGCCTCACACATTCCAAGTTTACATCTGCTATTTTTTATTTATGGTTTATGAACAATAATTTAGCTACCACTTGTTGGATGACTAGAACTAAACGGAATTTAATTAGCTGAATTTGAGGTAATGATGTAGCTGTCTAATGAACTGTAAGTAAATGGACACATTAAAATACTATTCATCGGTTCATATTTCTCATTGTTCTTTTCCTTGTTACAAATACAATAATACATGGAGCTATATGCATACTTTTCGTGACCCAGTCACATATATTTAGCTTCCTATATAAAATAAAAATAAAATAAAGCTTTAAACGAAAATTTAAAATAAAGTTGCAGAAGCGACGTTTTAAAAAATAAATACATATTTTGTATAATTATATATCTTTCGAAATACTTATGATTTATATACTTCACAAACTATACCTCAAAACGTATAATATGCTATATATGCTAGAGCCGTAGATACTGTTTTAAAATTATCAAATATCTGTACTACGCTTATCCGTATCTAATTAAATTTAAACAAAAGTTGTTTATCTCGAATAGAGTTTGTATACTTAATTTCTAATGCATATTTGTCTAATAACTTACGTCAAAAATTTAAAATTAGGACAAAGAGCACTGTATTAGCCAAAGTTACACACTTTGGTAATCATATTATGACGTTGAATTTGACACACGTAAAAGCCCTCACACGCTTCTTTCGTATTTACAATCAAATGGTAAAAAATAAATATATTCTCTTCTTTATACATACGACATATTTCATAGCATTATTGTGAACCTGAAATCACGTTTGCGTTTCCAAATAACTAAAATGAGTTCAATAAAACTATGAAAGTTTAAACAAAATCTTTGCATTAAATCTACTTGTTTCACACGTCTAAAACCGGGTTATTATGATTACTCTGATGACTATGACCATTAGATGATCCGTTAACAACAATTTTATTTCCAGTAACATTCTTTGGAACTGGAATAGGTTGGCCACGCTTAAGTGCAACGTAGGCATCTTGAAGATGCTGTATGGTTACCTTTTGCATTTGGCATTCTTGGCTGTAACTTCTCAGTGTTTCGTCTTTGTCTTGTAATTCTTTACGAAAACGTTCCTCCATTTCCCTTTGCTCTTTGGCTAAACGATCAAGAAGTTGCTGTATAGATTCCTGTTGTTCGCGTTGGCACTGTTTCTCACTCCCTTGCTCGATCTGGGGTTGCTGCTGAAATGTATTATGTAAGTGCATTGAGGATTCTGTTTTACTATTGGTAGATTGCGTGACTGGATGCTGCAGCGATGATGTGGATGAAACTGACTGTGGAGAAATAGGAGCAGAAAATGAAACGCATTTTGAATACCGTTATTTTATAAGACAAATTATACACGCAGAGACTATTGATATGCAGCTAATTGCTAGGTTCCGTTAGAAACTTGACCGATCAAATCTAGGCTTCTGAAAGCATGTGCTAAAATACAGGCAAGCAAATCACCAGAAAACTATACATACCATACCAGCTTGTGTGACAAATTTATAATTACAGCTTTATTGCAAATCTATTAATCTCCAGCATTATTACTTGCATTACATGTAAACTCATTGAAACCGGTATTTGGATTTGTAATGATTGAGGATAATAAGCTTGCAAGGGTATCCCTCAAGCAGGTATGTGCCGTTATTGGCGCGGCTGTTGGGCATGCGGGGAATTTTCTTGGAATAGCTGGTAGGCAAGCAATTCAAGCATTGTATTAGTTATGCATATTTTGTTTACTTTTACAGGCATGTAAACAAGCAAAGCTATTTGTGGAAAACATACTTACGCCAGTGACTTTCTCCACTTTCTCTTTTCCTGCTTTAGTAGCACCATCTAATTTGCACTCTAAATTTGCAAATACTTTGCCCCATTCGTCTTCCAGCTCAAACATCTGCAAACAGAATTATTCAAATAATCTTAACTTTGCTAGAAGGGAATGTGACTGTTATGCTAACTAAATTTTCATGCGTGATTAAAAGAGGATCTTTGAAGAGTATACTTCTGCATTCAAATTTTCGAGTTCATTTGCACTTTCATTTGACCGTGACTTCTCTCTTGGGTGCCGTCGTGTGACTAAATGCTTCATTACTTTCACAGAGGGACGATTTTCGGATACAACTGGTGATTTTGGCTTGCTAGCGTTTTTAATTTTTCCTGCGCTATTGAGATTTGAAGTTGATTTTTGAATCCAATTCTTTACTAAATCGTCCTGCGAAGCTTGAGGTAGTCCAGCTAAAAACTCCTGTACATTTTCTGGTGGTTCATATAAAACCTTAATCGACTCTTCATCCTGCGTGGCTTTATGATTATAATTTATATCCGTCGATGAATGAAACTTTGCTGGAATTACTGGTGTTTCTATTGCTTCTTCTGCACTAGCCCCTCTATTAGCTTCCGCATTCTTATCCGAGGATTTAACCCGGCGAGCCTCAGTTTTTTCTTTGGTATTGTTCTTCTTCTTTTTTGTATATTGTGCAGCAGTAATGGATACAGATGCAATGTTCTTATTTTTTGCTAAAGAGTCTTCTGCTTCGTTTCCTAATAATTGTTTCGACGTCTCCACAACTGCACTTATTAATTCGTTTAACCGTGGCGTAGTAGATCGTTGATTATGCATGCGATTTTTCAGTGTATTATTTTCCATTTTCTTTGCTGGACCATTCCTTTTGCTAATACCCGTAGAATTTTCTTTGACTAGTGGGAGTTTTTCCTCATTCTCTGGGAGTTTCGTAGGATTGGAAATCTTTTGTTGTGCAATATTCGTTTTACTCTTTGTTACAAAATAATCCGAACTTATTTTCTCCTCTAGTTTTGGCAGTTTAAATAAGTTATTGGTGAAAGTTTCCCTAGCCTGGGCTGATTCAAATATTGGACCTAAACTCGATGAAAGTGCATGATCGGTAGAAAGCTTTTTTCCAAGCTCTACACACAAATTAAGAATATAATCAAGTATACTTTCAGCGTATACAAACGTTTGAATTTCCAGCAACAAATATCGGATGCACACCTGTTAGTTTTTCATAAACCTCTTTGCAACTTTGACTAAGAGCATCAACACCATCGTCCATGTCGTCAAGTCTTAAAGGCATTTTTAGGGATGCCTGAGAACGAGTAAGATTAGAACCAGAACATTTTGAAACTTTTGGTAGCTCTGCAGGTGATTTTGAAATAGTTCTAGTTGGATTTTTGAAAGTTTTCCAAAGAGGCCGTCTCTGGTTTGATTGAGAGGTATCCTTTGGTTTAGATCTTGCAGGCGTCTCCTTTGAAAGCGCTGGTTTACTTTTAGCAGGTTTTTGAGGGGCGAGTTTTGATACATTTCCCGTTGCTTTTCGAACAGGTATTCTGCTGGGACTAGATACATTTCGTATATTGGACTCGTAAAATCTATGCACTACATTCTTAGTGTTTTCGCTTGTGGCTGAGGAACGTTCTTGCATAGAGCCGGTGGAGGGGGGATGAGAATTTACTGGGTTTTTGCTCTACTCAATTTGAAGTTGTGCGAAGTATGCACGTGAAGATATTTTATCAGCTAAATGCAAATTCGGTATTTGTTAAAAATAACCTGCAACTTGTAAATAGTAAAATCTTACTCTTTTATGAATTTCGTTCATTTGGTTCTGCAAATGCTTGATTTCCTTTTCCTTCTTGCGAATCAGGTCTTCTGCGTCCGAACATCGAGTCTGATATGTCTGAACTTCTGATTTCAACGATTGAAGCTGCACTTCCATTTCCTGAACCTGCTGGAAGGCTGTCCTTGAGTTCACAACTTCCTATAATAAAATATTCAATAAAATGGTTTACATACAATTTTACATACCATAAAAATTTTTAATTAACACTAGTCTATCAGCTTGCAAAAATTACAAAACATGGCACGCACCGTTGCAAGACTTTGAAACACATTTTGAATATCATGCATTTCCTTCAGTCGTTCACCAAGTTCTCGTTTAAAGTAGTTGGATTCTTCCTTTGCAGTAAGCTTTTCCTCGACAGCAGTATTTAATTGAGACTTTACATCACGTAGCTCTTTGATTAATTCTGTCATTTCAGTTACACCGGGGATAGAAGTTGGTTTTACTTGTTTGGGCGATAACTAAAAGACAATAAGGCAATATTAATTATAGCGTACTTAAAAATCCTGTTTTTAATATTTTATGAAAATCGGCACCTACACTCAATCGTCTTGTAGCCTCTAAAAGCTTTTCTTGTGTTTCCAGCAAGGACTTTTTATAATCGTTGCATTCTTGCTCACAGTATTGCGCTTTGTTAGAAATGTTTTTTATTTCTGTTTCCAATTCTTCAATTTTTCTACAATAAACAATCGAACAAGCAATTTGTTATAATGTGTAAATATCTTAAACTTCAAAAGAAGTTGTTTTGGCTAACCTGTCTTTCTGGAGTATACTAGTTTCAGAGTCTCTTTGTGATTGTTGTAACGTTACAAGTTGTTTTTCGAGTTGCGACACCTTTTCCTCCGTTTCCTAATGAAATCAAGGTATTTACGTTGTAGAATAACATTCAATTTTCATGATTCATAGGGTTCAAAAGACATATAATTGCATTTTACCAGAACTCGTTTGGCTTTCTCTCTTGTGAAAACTGTCTGAACTTCACTTCTGGAAAATTTACAAGAAGATGACAGGCATGTAATGACATGATGATGTTATCATGCAATTAAATTATTTTCCAGCTTTGTCACCAAAACTTTGAAAGTTTAAGACTTTCTCACCCTACTAAACTCGGATACAGTCCAAATATTTGATCGAATGACGAACGCTGCAGTTCCAAACCACTTACGTCCCAAACGCCCATGTCTCGTATGCGACAAACTAATGTAATTAAACTTTCGTTATCTTTGAGCAAAAAGTTCATCCGATCCTTTACACGTTTGCATTCATTCTTTAGCTTTTCCAAATCAATTTTTAGCACCTTCAAAGCAACATTCAGAAATGTAAAAATGTAGAAACTTGTTCGACTTATGCTGATAGTAGTATTCATATATGAACATTGTTTCAGTATAGAAAAAATAAATTACCAGATTTTTTTCTTCTGTATCACTATGATTTTTAAGCAAAAGTTTAACTTGTTCCTCATATTTCTTGATCATTATCATGTGCTCTTTAGCTGCTTGTGTAGATTCGGTAATTTTCTTTTGAAGAGCGGAGACTTTACGATTTGCTTCTCGCTCCAACTCCTCAACAGTGTGTACCAAAACCATGTTCTGGATACATACATCTTTCGCCCAGGTTTCTAGCATGTTTGTCTTCTTTTCCATCTGCAAGTTGAGGAAATTTCCAACTTTTAAATAAATATCTAATAAATCAATCATACAATCATCACGCATTTTATCAACATACCAGTAACATTCGCTGCTCTTCATTTCCACCTGTGACCAGATCATCAAGCATTCTTAGCTTTTCCATATACAATGAATTGAAATTTTCCAGAATGCCCCTCAGGTAGGCTGAGGACTCTTCAGAATTCTCTCCTTCCGCTGAATCTTGTAACGTATCGTTCTCAAGCGAACAATTTTCAAGAGAACGTTCATGTTTTCTGTATTGAGTTGAGGGGTTGTGAGGGCTGGAAAATGCTGGCGTTAATTTTTCATTGTTTGTACAAGAATGCATTGAAAACCCGTCACTATCTGATGCTTGCGAATTTTGACAGTTGGCACTGCTTTCACCAAGAGCAGTAGGAAGGATCGATGAAATATTGCTATTTTGAGGCTTTTTAACAGTCATAACAGAGCGAGGTGAGATCAAAGGTTTATGAGGTTGTGGATTTGAAAGCTGGCGAGGGTGGTGAGAATAGCTGTTGGAGTTAATGTCGTGTGGTTGCATTTGTAAAGCTGAACTATTTATGGCAGATGGACAACATGGGCTGTGACTTCGTGAGGATCCGCTAAGAGCTCTTTCGCCGTCAGGAGAGGCAGTAAAATGTCCCGAATCATCTAGGTCTTCAAAAGGAGACCAAGTTTGGTGCACCGTCGCAGAATCTTCGTCCCTGTAGCTGTAGAACCCTTCTTCGTCTAATTCGACTTCCCCAATTCCTTCAGAACTGCGGCTATCCTCGTCTATAGGTTTAGTTGTGTAACTGGTCATATTATTGTATATTCAACGTATTGCTTGACATGTACAAACACGCAAGGTTTCAAACACACTAACAACCAAACAAAAATTCAATAGCTGTTAATGTTCTTTGAGGTGCATGGTGCATCCATGGATATGGATAACAGTAAATGAAAATAACCACGACACATCGAACGCACGTTCACGTCGACATTGACCTTCGATTCAGCACTTGAATAGAAAACCTTCAGTCGAAGAGTTGAATTGTTAGTTGATTTTATACTATTAGCAGATTAGTACAAAGTGGAAGTCTGATTGATTTGTTTGAAATTATTTGCATTTCAAGAGACGGGAAGAAGTGGTATTAATGAAAACTGTTGAAGACGATAACAGGTGCTCCTCAAAAAATCCTCAATTCACGAGACGTAGGATTGTGGGATCTACCATGTGTAGACGTGTAGAACAAACTGATAGTAAGAAAGTCTTCTCTAACGATCATCATTATCATCAACAGTTTATTATACATGCTTACGTGTACATAATATTATTATGTAAGTATTTTGCATGTATATCGTAAAATTTCGTGGCTCAAAATTGTTCATCAATAAGTGGCAGTACTGTGAGACTGTATATGCTGAGCTCCAACCAGTGGAGTCGCATTCATAGTTATATTAGCAAACGATCATTTTGCATTTTATTACAAAATTCTTTCTATGTACTAGAGCTTCAGGTAAGCTGCAATCAAGACAAATGCACTAATGCACTGTATCCTAAAACTTTAAGCATAATTATGTTAGCGTTTGTTATATCATCACCAACGCAAATAAACAGCAACCAAAAATGCTTAGTAGTACAATAGAATCAGTACCTTAGTACGATGAAGGAATTACATGAAAATTAGCTGTCCTAATAACATACACTAATACACATGCGGTAACTGTGGGTAGACAATGAAAAAAGGCGTTGTAAATTTCCACTGTAGCACAGGTATGGTGCTCTCTTGCAAATACATTCACAAGTCACGATAAAAGGTACCGCAGATTCTGTAACCTCAAAAATGCGCTTTATTCCGCGTGAATACTCTTGTTCTTCTGCGATTCAAGTAATGGAGCATAAATCACCATGATTATTTCACAGCTTTTGCAAAAAACGTGTATCGTATTGTTAATTTTTCTGGGTTCTTGCCACATTTCGCACAAATATTTTATGCTACTTGGCAAAGTATAGAAGTGTTTCGTTTATTACAGTTGTTAGTACGATTACATCACAGTTATAGTTAGAAGTAATCTTTGTGCAAATTGCTGAAACACCCAGCACATCAACACAAAACTGAGAATAGTTGAATTCATGTATCGGAGATCTATATGAGGTTAACAAATTAATCTGAGAAAACGTTTTCTTGTAAGACTAGGTTTTTCGTTAACTAAAATTTAATGAAATAATATACGAAATATGTTATATTAAAATTAAAATAATTAGTTGTCAATTTCCTTCCTAGAACTGTTTTTCGTTTTAATATAAATGTGCATTCAAAATTTACTGCAAGGTAGTTTCACGTTATTGCTTCTACAGGTAATATTCTGGAAATTTGTATATATTTTATTTTACCACGTATTGAATAGTTTGCAACAGCAATAAAATTAGTTATATAAAAGACTAGATAAAGTTTTTAAAAATTGATTTTAAATATATTTTACACCCGATGTATGAAATACCCCGTAGTGAGTAACGCAAAGATTGAAGATAAATCGAAGAAAATAGGTCAACTCTGCAGAATTAGACAAGTAAAACATATGGGTCTTGCTACAGCTTGTGTTTCAGATGGCACGAATAGACAGACACATCGCAAAAGATTGCTACCAAGTTACATGCACCATAAAATGAATACCATTACTTACAGTACAAACGCAGCCCGGATAAAGGGATGGATTTACAGGTAAATGTGAGTATAGCATGTTTTGCGTGGCACATATTCTTTGTATTCTCATGAAACAGAACAGGCTTTGTCTATGAATTCACTCACATGCATCTATATCTACTAAAAATCGAAAATGCCATGTTCTCATTTCGTTTCATTTTTTATTCATTAAACCTAATTTGTGCTGATGATGCGGTTTTATGATATCCTATTATTATTGCCAAAATCATATCCCCATTAGCCATGACTGTAAATGAGCAAATATAATACTAATTTTATTCAAGTATGTTTTGAATTCCCGAAAATCTACTTTTAGGTACACTCATTGGAAAACATAAATTATGAATAATTAAATTCTTCAATTTTAATGCATTTTTAAAGTTTTTACTACTCAACCAATGTAACATGCTAGTCTCGAGGAAGTTTCATATCTAAATCAGCTAAAACATAAGAGGTTGCTGCAAACAGGGCCGTGCCATAATCCAACTCAGTACTATTCATCATAGTAATGGTGTCGGCTTCTGTATGATGATACCAGAAATATTTGTCATTTGCATTATTCAGACTAAGTCCAGGTACGCCTTCCGCCTGTAACTTTGTGATGTCAGAAGAAACGTAGCTTTCAGATCTTGCATATTCCGTAGTTTCAATGTTTGTGGTTAAGCTCAAAACTTTGTTGACAATACACCCAGCTAATTCACTCCCATGAAAGTCCAAACCTCTAGGAAGAAAGGTTCCACTGTCCGATTCAAACACAACAGAGTAATTTGAAAGAATATCTTTGTGCTGCTTAGCAAAGTCACCGACACCCCACAAACCGACCTCTTCTGAAGTCCAAAGTATTGCTTGTAATGTCCTTTTTGGCTTTAGATTAAGTTCTTTCAACGCTGCTAAAGCCATTACAGAAATCATTACACCACCCTGTTGGAATAAAAATTTTAAACTATGATACATCGTACTTTTAAACCATATATTATTATCTTAGTATATGCTTCATTTTACCACTTACACCATCATCCATGGCACCCTGACCCACATCCCAACTATCAATATGACCCGAAACGGCCACATATTCTGTAGGAAACGTTTGTCCAGTTATTTCTCCAATGACGTTCCTTGACGTGGTAAGTGGAAGATTGTAGTCAAGCATTTTCAAGTTAATACGAATATTTTCGCCTTTCTCCTGAAGTCTGTAGAGAAAATCAGCGTCTTCCATCGTGATACATGCTGTGGGAATGGCGACTACATCTTTCTCATAATTTTGCCCACCCTGTTTATTTCAGAAAATTTGAAATTGTGAGTATGTCATCATTTAATATGTAATTTTCCGTAAGGCAAAAAACGTGAATATATTAGTTTTACTGTATGTGGGGTGTGCAGAGAAAAATCTGCAACGCTTTGGATCAAAGTGGCAACTGCTCCAAACCTTGAGGCTCTAGAGGCACCTTGCGTTCTAAAGACGTTAGTTTCCCCGTATGAGCCAAGCCAGCCTTGATTATAGACGACAATTTTGCCTTGAACCTGAAAATAATTTAGGTAGTAATGAAAATCAGTGACAGAATTAAAACTTTTAATTTAAAAGTGAGGTTTTAGCATAATCTCTTCATAAAGTGCATACATAAGCCTTTGGATTAAACGATATGAACGAATTATGATTAATCATCATTCCTGATTAGCCTGACACTATGAAAACGTAATCGCAATTGTACATTCCCTTATGCATACTTTTTATTGCAGAGTCATGAGTTTGGCCAGGTTATTGCTCTTACCTCATCTTTTTTCTCTTCAAGCTCCTCAAAACTTTTGACCACTATTACTGGGGCTTCTATTCCACTTTCAGGAGTTCCGACTGACGTGCCTAGGCCTAAGATTCGTATGGACTTTTTATGTGGCGTAATTAATTCTGCCTTTTCTTCACCCCTATATGTAAAGACAATGAATTAAGTTAGGAAGTAAATCATTGCAGAAAGTAAACAAAATCACAGCTATTCGCAAAATAAGTTACACTACTTACCTGACCCAATGAGGTACCAAAACCTGCTCTCCCCGTACCTTTTCTAATTTGAAATTGTTCATCCTTTCCATCATGTAATCTATCGCATCCTCTAAATTTTTGAAACCCGACTGACGAATGGGATAGAGGTCAACCAGGAGTTCCAACTCTTTGAATGTTTTACCCCTGAAATCCCCATTTACAATAAAGTCTATAATCCTATTCACATCATCCTGATAACCTTCAATAGTGGTTTCCAATTCAGGGTAATGTTCTTGGAATAATTCTGAGCAGTTTTCAGTGTTGGTGTTGAAAATATCACCCCGACTTTCTCTGAATGATGGTGCATTTTGGATCTGCTCTAAATACTTTAGACTTTCTCTGCTATCCCCATTTATGGTAGAAATTTTCGCACAAGCACACACACTTGCTATTGCAAGTAGTACAAGAACATTTGTCGCCATATTTAACACCAAATTTTTAAGGATCGTTCATTCAAAATCCAACTTGTAACTTTGATGCACTGCTCGACTTGCTAAATTCCAGTGCAAAATTAATATGATAAAACGTTGATCAAGCTTCTTGTTCCCTACAAGAAACCTTTGGATCGAATGATGACAAAATTTGTATGAAAGGTTAATATAATGTAATTTAATGTCTTACATAATAATAATATATGCATTTTTCAATTCTTTCTTATCACTCAAAGCATTCGTGATTTATCAACAATTATATGATTTCCTCGTAAACTACACAACACAAAGTAGTTTCTAACTGCGTAAATTCTACTGAACAATGGAATCCCGTAATACCAGATAACATTTATGATGATAACATTTGAAAATCATGATTTATGCGTACCCGACATTGACTGACACTCAACGTGTAAAGAATATATACATATTATGATATTAGGTATTTCAACTATTGTTAACTAGACTTAGAAGCATTGTTTTAAAATACTACATTAGTAATCGGGTTGAATGAAAACAAACAATTGGAAAAGATAAAAGCTGCAAAGTGCCTGTATTTGTTCAAAACTTTACTCACAAATCAATGAGTGTATGATGTACCTGCGTCATTTCTCATTGTTTCTTGGAAAAGTTATTTTACAAGTGTTTAGTTTAGGTTTCATCAAGGATAAAAAATGTATTTTTTGATATCCCTGAAACCTGTTTTGGGATTTATGCCATTTCATTCGAATGATGAAATATCATTATTTATTCAAGAAGCCATTCAAGAGCAATGTTTAGTTTAAATGAATAGAAAGCATTCATGCGTCATTATTGTCTTTCGTTTGGACAGTTTCGTTTCAAACCTATACGACAGATAAGCGCCAATATTCACAAAAATAGTTCATTTAACTATTGAGTAGATTTTTAGTGATAATGGTTAATCAATGTTAATCCTTCGTCTTTAGCTGGATGGAATTTTCGCCTTCAGTACTCAGAAAAGTCAATATCAAGTGCATGGTTATCCGGTGACGGGGTATTATGAGTACTCAGACATTCAATTATACACATAAAAATAAATGTATTAAATAACCGTTTACAGCTTTTCATAAAAACTAGCGAAACCCTTTTAACCTTTCAATGAATCATAATTCATTTTATGCTAATGCCATTTAAAAATGTCCGTTCCATTTAAATAGGTATTACCAACAATTACAATCAATGTAATATATACAGATCGCCTCAAACGATTAGCTTAACACTTAATGGTCAATTGTTAACAGTGCCAGTAAAAGCCAACATTGCATCTAGCATCTCTGGCTTGGCATTGTTTGAATAACAGAAACCATCTTATCAGACGACAACCGATGATTACCAGTTTTATCCTATAGATATGTGGACTTGATGTTGCCTTTTAGCCAAGTAAAGAAAGGGGTTACCTGATGCAATACGCAATCGTGGGAAGACAGCAGAACAGAGTAGGCAGCTCATATGGAACATCACCAAACACATACATTTTTGGTACATGATCTGATTCTGGTTTCTTGTTCTTCAAGTTGTTTTACTTTCTTTGCTTGTCTTTCCTACTTGTACCTTCAGCTTTATTCCAATATAACTACCATAATAGCGATTTTCTCATAGATAATACAATTATCAATCACGTATCATCATGTTACCTGCTTTCACCTACTAGTAGAACATGTCCTTCTTACCTTACTTAAGATATTTAAGTCAGTAATGTGAAAAACGGAACTGGGGAACCGGAAAAGTCAATCAAAGGATTTTTAGCGTGTAGTTATTTAATAAAATTGTTGACATGTCTTTGGTGGCCGCCTACTCTGATTCCGAGTCTGACGAAGAAACACCAAAAAATGACGAGAGCAACCCGGTTTCTACTAATGATACTGAATTGAATAGTAAACTCAATGAACCAGAGGTTACAAGTGCTAAAAGTCTAAATAATTTTTTAGTTTCTCCTACGGCAGATTCCGATTCATCGGAGTCAGATAGTGAAGATGACTCAAAGAAACGGTATGAGATTGATATCACCACCAATCACCATAATATTCATTATGGTCAAAGTCAAACGTTACATAAGTTTACAACTGGATATGAAGCTTTAAAGAGAAAAAATTACTCATTTTTGGTCAATAGGAAACAAAAAAATCGGTTAAAATTGGAAAATCCTTTTCGGACATTTGGGGGTACTACAAATGTGCCCAAGGAAGATTCAGTATTCAGGAATCCCTTCCGCGAGAAGGAGGAACAAAAAATAGCCGTTTTAGAGCATCATGTTAAGGTATACCTTTTAAAAGTTAGGTAGGAATGGAAGAGGTTCAGATTGTGCAATTTTTAAATATGCTCTATTATAATTGAAGATGACAGACAACCCTGAAACAGTCTTGGAAATCAATGGCAAGAAAATCTGCTGGAACTATCGAAAGCGAAAATGCTATTTGGGAACCCAATGTCCGTATGCCCATGATTCTGATGTTCCGTTAACGGAAGAACAATTAAAAGAACAAAAAGCAGAGGATGATTTGCATCGATCAGCAGCCGGAAACATTGCTCTTTTGGGCGGATCAAAAAATCCGTTTGCCCCTCAATCAAAATCTCATCTTCCGGGAACCGCCTCAGTGGTTGCTGGAGGTTATGATTCTTCTGCCTTTTACAGTTCACCACATTTGGGTGGAAGTGGTGGCCATAAAAGTAGTTCAGTAGCTATTAATGGGGATAACTCTGAGCAACCTGTATCTAAATCTAACAAAAAACGTGTCGGCCTAACAAATAGCCTGATTCCACCAAAGAAAGCTCTCAACTTGTATCATAAAACTAAAGATTTGTGAACTTTTTTTAACATATCGAACATTACACTGTAAATATTCTCTTCGTTTTTATACACGCTGTTTTATGATTTACATACAACGGAATTTATGAATATATTTTAATCTTAAGTACCTCCATGGCTAATTAAAGCTGGTGCAAATGTGCCTCAGTTCGGACTGCAGCTACTCTTACATAAGTGCTTAGGTTCCAATGAAATATATATTTATTTGGGAAAATGTTGACAAATGTGCATTATTAGGTATTAATATAATTGTTATTACAGAATGGTTAATTAAACCAGTAATTTATTTCAACATTTCTTGTTTTATACAATATAATAATATGGATTTTACTCTCAATATTGACCTTATATAATAATATAATTGTAGGGAAGAATAAAGATGAACAAGAGTATCCGACTGCGTTTGATTGACTTTTGTAAAAATATTCCATTATCTTAACTATGTACATCAACATATAATCAATTCATTAGCATTGAGATTAAGTTTATATAGAAGTCATAAAAACATGACACTGAAGTATCACACATCAGTCTAGCGCAGCAATTTGCATTTTTCTTAATAGTTTTTTTAACCGCACCACTAACTAACGAGTTCAGAGGAGCCTCCGTTTTCACGATCCCTTTCCTCCAGTTCCTTTAGTAGAGCAGTTCTAATCTTATCCAATAGCAGTTGCTTGACTTCCGCCGGAACTTTAGCTGGAAACAATAGAGGTCCAATTCAAATGTCAATTTACAAACCAGCCACTCATTTAACTAACAACGGTCAATAATTCTCAGACTATTAGATCAGTTACCTCTAGCCGCAGGAGTGATCTCTCGAACCAAATCTTCAGTAGTGACATGGTCCACACCTTTTTCTTGGATCACCTTCCGGCACATCAAGTTCACCTCCTCCTTCCAACCGCACTCTACTAGTAACTTTGTCAGCATGTCCTTCAGTCTGGATTTGTAAACAAGAATTAATTAAAATTACTTTTATCCAAATAAAACATATATCTTTAAAGGTTCAGAAGATCAAAAGAATCATACCTGTCACCTTCGCCATTTTTTATTAGCACTTCATTCAGCAAGCTGCGAATTTCCTCAGCCTCTTTCGACTCCATTTTAAAAACCGTTCTTGTGAATCAACGAAAATAAGGAATCCCACTTACAAACCGACTGCACCGTGAACCAAAAGGCACGATAGTTAAACTATAAGCTTGTCACCTCCATACAGACTTGACCGCGATCAAAGACAAGGCAAGAAGAAGTGAGCATCTAACCTAAACCTTTATAAAAGCACAGATGAGCAGCAAAAGCGTACACAAAGTTTCTGTTCGACTTCAAGTCAAAATCATGACGTGTTCAGGGGTACATTGAAACTTGTTCCATCATAAAATGCATATCTACCTAATCTTTATCATTGAACATTAGACAAATCCAACTTTCTTATGTATCATGTAAATAGAAAAGCATTAAAACACTAACCTAAGATAACTTGAACTTTTAAGATCATTTCTTATTTGGGAAGTTACGTCAGCAGACAAATACAGCACAAAAGCACAAACTGAAACTATATCAATTATACATTATATATACATACAATTATATTATTTTATGTAGATTGGAAATCCGAACTTTCAACAACGCAAATATTGATTACTTCAAATAATTTTATCATGTCACTCTCGTTTGTACAATACTTAGATCGTAACTCTGATACAAAAGATACGATACGATGCAATAATGAAAGCACATAAACTGACGCTGTGTATTCTGAACGTTTTGCAAATGCTAGTCAGCAATATCCGTTTCTCCAAATCCTATAATCAATGGACTCATGCCAATGACTCTTTAAGAGATGTCACCAAACAATCAAAAACCGAAATACCATTAGCACATCATCATCATCAGATTTACAGCACAGGCAGCACAGCAATGCTCTACATTATCAATTTATACTTTGCATGATAAAATTACCTTTAATTTTGAAAATAACGTAAAGTTTAGAATTCTCTTTCATTGCTTTCTATGATTTGTGCTGTTTAATGCCTAGCATATTCAGATTTTTACTTTAATGTCCATGTAAAATAAAATGTTGTTCATAACCATAAAACGAAGTATTTATAAAAAGAATTTACTATTCTCAACTCTGGATTCATTGTCGTTATAACTCAATACAAATACAACGTTTTACAAAATAATAATTTGCAGGATAAGGGATCATTCTGTAATTAATAAGATTTACAATTAAGAGCTCGAGTTATTTTTTGGACCATGAAATTAGAACGGTTTATAAAAAGAGCAGTAACATAAAGCAAAATACATAAGACAAAACTATTTTGGTGCTTGTACTAACAGCCTTTTGTGTTATCATCCTGAAACTTAAATTCGTCATTTTATTTAGTTTTCTTGTTTACGGCAACTTCACAGTAATGTTCGCAATATTGTTTTTAGCCAATAAACTATTGACGACGAATTGGAAATAAAATTATTCGGTGTAGGTAACTGGTAACATTAAATAAGCTAGTACGATCAAGATTTTGTGAGGTCATTAAACGGTGAATATTGACGCTGCATTCATTACCATCCATCCACCTATAATATCCAAGTTTTCTGAAATTTTCCGCGACATGATATATCTACCGGTCGTGCGCGGAGTAATAAACATACTACATAAACTGTAGAAAATTAGCAAAATGTATAGACCTATTTTATCCGTTGCTACTATTTTGAACTGTGTTACCCAGCAGTTTTAGTTGTTATTCTGATAACATATTGCGCAACTGACTTTGTATAATATAGTACCACTTGATAATTTCAATGTTTTTTTCAAGTAAACATATTTGTGAAACTAGAAATTGCTGCGAAACAAGTGAAATTTGTAAACAAAAATATCGTAAATGCTGTTACTTGTGACAGTCAACAGGTTGACAGTAGTATTTTTGAATTTGCAAAATGGTTGGATAATGACATAACATGCATGATCATCCACGGAAGTCTAAACCCTCCTACTTCGAGTGACTCTATTCGTCACTGATAATACTTTTCTCGGTTCCGTTGTTCCATGAAAAAATGCCATAATCCTCCGTAAATGATGACAACTCGGTCCTCGTCCGAATCTCGAAAGCTATTTTTATGCTTACCGGAAACAACCGTTGGATTTACCACAACAGAGAGTGAATTATTGAATTGCCAAATGGATACGCTTTTTTAGTTCATTTTTTACACTAATAGCACTTTTACATTTCAGCAGAAGAGCACGGAACCAGATGCAAATTACGTACTATAAACTTATACAGATTGCGTGTGAACAAAATTTAAAAATGCATATAATGTACAACCAACCATCCATTCACCATCATCTTATATCTGCAATTTTGTAACAAACCAGGGGTCCAATGGCTATTTGAGGCATATTATTCGCATAAACCAAACCGTTGAATTGCAGTAAAAATATCTACATACTTCATACTTGGGTGAGGTAACCTCCGAGGTTCACCATAATTTATATTAGGTTGCGTTTTCACTTGCACTTTTTTCGCTATCGAATATTATGGAATTAAGTGCATCTATGTATTGCTTTTTAGTTGTTCTTACATAAAGGTCTATCTTTTGACTTCAAGTACAAAGTAAGAACATCCAAGTTCTAAGTAAAATATTTTGGTGTGTAATTTGTGTGCATGCTCCTAGGGCACTACTCAAATTAAAAATGAAAAATTAACTCATTAATAGAAAGGATATTCTTGTGTAACACGATAGGATGCTCTAATTCAATCATACGGTCCATAGCCAATTGTGCAGAAATCCCGTTCCAATGTCATGTTATTATGCAGCTCCTTAGCGCGAACATGCCAGAAAAAGGTCTCTCGTCTCCATTTTTTGCGATAAAAGTATTAATGTTTAATGTTTATGCACTTTTGTGTGTAGCATCTTTCTTGATTACGTACTGAATTCCGCTGTGCATGAGTTTGCCAGATAGTCAGAAGGAAAAGACGCATCTTCTTATGCCAATAACGTATTGAATGAAAACGATATTTATAAAACTGTTGGCGCTAGTCTGACAAAGAATTAGTTTGCCACAAGAAGTTGAAGAGAGTTGTTCTAATAGAAGAACTTCCTTATATTATATTGTTCTTGGTGGAGACAACAGACAATTAGGAAAAGTACAAGCGGAAGAAACCTACTCATCTATTTCTTGGCTTTTGCATTCTGTTAAAAAAGTGATTATATTTGCATAAACATAATTTCGAACGTTTTCATAGGAAACGTACCAAACACTTCCCACGTTCAATTTGTGGACTATTTTTGGTAAGAATAATAATATAAATATAATCATGATTATATAACATGTAATACATACTCTATGCAGTGTCATATGCAAACCATTCTTAGTAAAACTACAAACTGTATAGCATCAAGAGCTATATTGATTTTGTCTGTTACTTTCTTTGCTTTTCTTCGCATCTTTACATACGCAACATATATTGTATATATGAAAGCAATTTGCAAAAATTTAATAACCTGATGTTATTTGTGGGGTTACCCGAAAATGCAAAGGCTGGTTTGTTAACAGAGTTTAATTATTCTTGAATAAGCTACGGAACTGTTGTAGCTGGAAAGTATATTGGCTTTGACTGAGATTCAGGTTCATTGAGCTATTTAAAAATCTTATCAATTATGTTGATAGCATATATATGAATGGTCAGTCAGATCAGGCGCAACGTTTCATGTCATTTTATATCTTGCCCTATTGTATAGACAAATGGGAAAACCAATTTTAATAACATTGGACTAACCACTTACCCATTCAAACACATAATAGTACGCATGTAATTGGGATTTTCCTAGTAGTAGCCAACTCGGAGTTTATGAATGAATGACGGGAATCAAACTAACGATTTGGAAAATAATGTTTGAATGTTAGTTTATTCATGTACAACTCATTGAATCCATAAAAGCTTTTGATTAATCTATTTTTGATGCACAAAGGCATGAAGATCATTAGTATTAGTGACACAATTATAGTGTTTTACTAGTGGCTACTTACGAGCCATGCTGTTTTGTTTCGTGATATGAGTATGAAGATACCTCATTTGGCTGATGACCGAAATTATCATTATTTAGTAATCTTTATAATTGAAGTTCCCGTGGCTAAAACAAATTGTCCTTATGAAATGACATATTTTCCTCGTGTAGTCAAAACTGGACATTTAGGTATCTAATCGTTTGTGACCAATCAAAACTAATCATTAATAATAATAATAAGAGTAATGCAATGCAAGGTTAAACATACGGTTACGACAACACATCACAGAAAAAACAGTAATAGGTAAACTAATATTGTTTGATTGCGTAGTTGCGGTTCTTATAAATTCATCACTAGAATCATTTATGGATCAATTTACTTTGAAGCTTTATACTGAGTACATTCTTGTGACATTGTTCCCTTCAGGTTTTTCCAGCCCATTGCATGAAGATTATTTACATTTTCTCTGAAACTAGAGGAGTTACTTCAGGAGGTTACGTGTTTTTTGCAATTTTTCACTAATAAACTACGCTAAACAGGAGAACAAGACGGCGCAGTTATCAAGAAAGCCCTTCGATTACACCTTCTTCCATCACAATAACCAATTTCTGATATCAGATAGACGGATTAGTATTTCTGAAGAACAACGTTTTAGATATTTTTGGCAGCAGCATGAAAGGGGAAAAAATGTTACCTCGGTGGATGGGCGACAATATCATGCTCATAAGCACAATTGTCGGTGTCATCTTTGGAGTTGTTTCGGGTAAGCTAATTAAGCTTAGTAAAGAATACCCATACTTTGCCGGTAAATCGAATCAACAATATTGAAAATTGTACAGGGTTCTTGTTGCGCCCGGCTAATCTCAGCGATTCGTGGCAGCAAATGATTTCTTATCCCGGTGAACTATTCACACGTTCGTTGCAGATGATGATTTTGCCATTGATCATTTCAAGTTTGGTTGTGGGTAAGTAATCGTCAATTTATTTATCAAGTAAACACTATTATTATTCTTTCCATGTTATCATAAATGTTGACGTTGACACACTGGAGTGCACATATAAAACCACACTGCAAGCATTTTCTCATAATTGAGAAAAAATGCATTGTCAATATTCATGAATACTTGTTTTAACGAATAACGTAAGCAGCATCAAAGGTTCAAATTCCAAATACGAGCCAATTTTTACGTTGTTTATAAATAGCCAAATTCTTGTCTCATGCGTTTACATTGTTATAACTAATGATCCGTGTCACTGAAAACAGGTTCAGCTAGCTTGGATGCCAAAATGAATGGGAAAATTGCTCTACGAACATTGTTCTACTTTATTTCCACATCGTTCTTAAACGCCGTGTTAGGAGTAATACTGGTACAGATGATACATCCTGGTGATCCCTCTATAAAAGGTCAACTTGGAACCTCGACCCACATGCTGGATGAACGAAAAAATACTTTAATGGATAATTTCCTTGACCTGGGAAGGTATAACTGATTTTCCTAAATTCTGCTTCTTATTCCTGCCATTATGCTGCATTTAGTACAAAGATAAAACTCTTAATAGAGAATCTGTGTGTACGTATATTATGTGTTTGGTTATGAATGTCTGGCTATTTTGCACATGTATGACCACGAACATTAAAACCCGCATTTTATATACCACTAAAATGTCCTGTTTCACCGCGGTGCATGTTTGAATTGAATGAATGGAATTTGGAATTTCTGCATGGTGCAATAAGATGCAAATAAATGACAGCTTTATAAACGATGCTTTAATAGCATTTATATTTTTTATTTAAAACAAAGCAAAGTTTGATTTTTCGATTGTAAACTCCACAAGTCGTTTCATTTGTGTAGGAACGTGATCCCAAGCAATGTATTTACAGCTTTGTTTCAGCAGGTAGAGTCGCTTTGAAAATAAAAATATAATCTTAAGAATGAATTTTTACAATTATATTCATTTTTACATGAAATCATGAAAAAAATGTTATTTAAGTTCAAGCTAGTGTAAGAGAAAAATACTCATTTGTAACCTACATAATGATTTTTTCACTCACACCCCTTGAAATATTTTCCTAGACCAAACCTTTTGACTGTTAATGAAAACTGTTTGGATGCACTTAATAAAGCATGCAAAAAAATTCTATTTTTGACCTTGCAGACACAAACTGTATATGAGCCCGTTGTAAAATCTGTTGTTGAGGATGAAAATTTCGAAAACCAAGTCAGTAATGGTACTGAGCCAGAATTTGTAAGAACCATCGTTCTAAGGTATGTCAACAAGATACATCACTCACTATTTGGTTATGCTTAATATGTCGTGTCACGTCTATAATTACCTAGAAGTCTTCTTTGCCATAAAGTGCACATGTACATGTGTATGTGCTGCTACTTTATGTTATGCATTATATATATATACAAATTTTACCCATTAAAAAACCATTTCCTTGACTGTTTGCATCGTCTTGAAACAGTACGTCATTCAGTATAGTTATGGTTCGAAACGAGATAGAATTCAATTCTTGAAGTTTCTAAACGAAATTGAAAAAATATGTACATACTTGAAACTTGGATCCAATTTTTATGTTCTACTGCTCTCTTTGGCTACGGAAGCAAACAACGATTTGACGTATGCATTTTTTCTCTTAAAGATATCAAGATATCACAGCATGTTTTTGCATTGTAATTTTATTCCTAAACGAATTCCAGTTCAAGTCAGGCGTACGTCTTTCCTTGTTGAAATCGTTCAATGTGTCATTTATATTATCTCAGGAAAAGGTTTGGGGTTTTGACGCAACTCTTTTCCCTCTTTTGATTGTAATTAGGGACGGCACAAACACGCTGGGAATCATTACGTTTGCCCTACTGTTTGGAACCGTGCTTGGAACCCTTGGGGAACGTGCCAAACCAGTGATTGCTGGCTTTCGGGTGATTGACGATGTGATCATGAGTATTGTTCGTGGAGTCATGTGGTATGTTATGAATCCCAATATTTCACCATGAATTTTTAGAGGTTTAAGATTGCAAAAAAACATGAAGTTATGGATTATATCCAATTAATGACGATTCCAACGCTATTAAACGCATAGAACGAGGCCACAAGTCGCAAATGTGAGAAATATGTTTTTGGCTGTCACACTCTTTAGCATTTTAGAAATCCAATAATAGTTTGATATTATTGTTTGGGAGTGCCTTTAGCGTTCTAGGGACTTTTAGAAATTATCATATAATCCTATTAATGGCACATTTTTTCCTCTTGACTACATTAGCTGCTTATTTTTCAGGGTGACGCCTTTTGGTGTTAGCTCTCTCATCTGCAGTAAAATCCTGAGTGTGAGCGACATTGGAGTCGTAGTGGCCCAGCTTGGACTGTTTGTAATGACGGTGGCAGCAGGCATTCTCATCTACCAACTGGTTATTTTGCAGCTAATCTATTTCATTGTAACACGCAAAGATCCGTTCCGATTTTATTGGGGAGTGTTGCCAGCAACTGTCACTGCCTTCTCGACAGCTTCTACGTAAGCATAAAAAACAACTTGAATATCAATTACGCGATGCACCATAATTGGTGGAGAGTTTTGGTCTCCTCATGCTTTTTGACCATGATCGCATAAATGTTTTTAATTTTAATTTGAAACATTAATATATGCAAAACCTTTGAAGCCAGTCGATGTTCAATGCACCCCGTGAAGATTAAACATGTTTCATAATGAACTAAATAATATTTAATTATTGCATGACTTTTAGTGCTGTTGCCCTTCCAGTCTCTTTTAAATGCATGGATAGTCTGAAAGTAGACTCCAGAGTAGCCCACTTTATTCTCCCAATTGGAGCCACAGTGAACAAAGATGGAACATCGTTGTTTGTAGCAATTGCGAGCATTTTCATAGCTCAGATGAATGGAATTGCATTAGGTGCCGGAGAACTCACCACGGTGGCGTAAGTTTACACTTTGAAATTTTTCCATCACCAACTGAACCCTCCAGTTACAATGTTCTTAGACTGGATGTAATGCCAATGCCTTACTTAGATGCAACCTGTTTCATTTCACACAGAATTACATCAACTGCTGTCAGCATTGCTTCTGCCAGTGTGCCTAGCGCCGCTCTCGCTTTGATGTTTATTGTATTGAATGCTATTCAAGTGCCCACTCACGACATTGGTCTTCTCTTTGCAGTGGATTGGCTGGTGTACGAAATTAATTCTTTTGAAGAAGAACGACTATTCCACCAACTACTACTACTAATGGAATGTTAATAAAAAAAATGGGAATTTGTGGTATAATTTCAGAGATCGAATCCGCACGACAAATAACTTGCTTGGAGATTTGTACGCGACAGTTTTCGTTGAAACATTTTCGCAGGCCGAGCTTAAAGTGATGGACGCCAAGACGAGATCCTCAATTGAGTCAAGCAACTGCGATATTGTCAACGGAACTGTACCTTTGATTAAGCAAACTCCAAACGGAAGTGGCGTCGTTGATCCTTTTGTTGTCTAAAGACACACAAAAAGTCTACTTTGTATCGAATGGTCTTACAGATATAATATATAATTTTGCTTCATGTATGATGAGCTGGAACAAGCTACAAGTTTTGAATTACCGTAGTATTACGTACAAATAAGTAAATTACATTTTTCAGCATATGACACAAGCTTTGTTTAATTTAGTACGTTTTGATTAAAAGTTGAAAAGCCTGATACAGGAAAGTAGTGTACGTGCCGGACCTCACAGCTACAGGGTACAGCAATAGGAGAAAGGGGCAATAGTAAAAGTTACCTAATATGAAATTGCTTTAGTATTAATGAAGTATGGCTTTGAATACTCAGCTCCTTATGGAGAAATAGAAAATGTATCGAGCTTTAGTATTTTTTGTAGATTTTTTTAGTGTAAGTATGCTAAGAAAAGTTACATTTCTGACAACATTGTATTGTTACTGTAAACAATAGAATTTTAAAACAATAAACTGAGTACGATGTAATACTCAAAGTAATACTGAATGTTGCATGTGTTAGTGTTACGTCCAAATTCGGGCGTGTAAAAAGTCTTGTGTACACTTTTCAGATAAGATATTATGCTGAACGCACACCAACAGTCGATATAGCTAATTGATCAAAAGCGTGCATGTTATATGCACCGATGAATGCACCATCCATTTGAAAGTGCATTTGATTTATAGGCCATTTCCGTAGATGCACAAATGCAATACCACGCCCAAAGATGTTGGAGTATTAAAAGCTAGAAAAGAGGGCTTCTTTTGGATTTGTTGGAATGCAAGGAAGCGCGTTTTCTTCTCCAAGGAACGTGGCTAACTAAGTGAAAAGCAGTATTTCATCTGATTTGGACTTGTTAAAAATGCACCCTCCTTTATTTACTGGCAGATAACTTTCTACTTCCTTTCCTATTATCTAAAACAGTAGCAATATGGGAAAGGAGAATCATTATACCTTTTACGGGTACGTTAAACTGAGGATGTGATCGAATGTAACAAACCCATAAAATATATAGGTACATCCCTTACTATGTACCAAAAGGATCTTGACTGCTGCCCTATCTGTGTATTTTATCTCTGTATTTTCCCTCTTTTATTCATCTGGCTGGTACTACACCAACCATTACCAATACTTTTAAGTTAGAACAATATTCTAGTTGCTCCGTTCCACCACAATTGACCCACCCTGCTGTTTCCAGTCGCAAGCTGAAAAGTCGTATTGTGCAGCAAGTCGAAAAATTTCTTTTTTGGAAAAGATAAGCAAAGAAATGTAGAGAAGGAGGGTGAATTATACCAAGCGATTTTATGCGCAAGATGAGAAAATGAGAGTGCTGACACTTCACAGCACTACTGTCAAACAGTATGTGCAATAGCAAAGAGTGAAAATTCAAATTTTAAACGGAAATATTTTCATTTAAATTCATCCATTCGCAGCTCTCTCGTCATGAAAATATGTCAAGCTATAAGTTTAAGACATCGATTCAATTGAAGGCAGAATACATTCCTTTACATTTTTTCAAATGGCAGCAATAAAACAATGCAAGTAGTTATATTTCACCATTCTGCAATTAAAAAGAGCATAAACGCCAACAAAGCGTTTGTATAAAATCATTTTTCGCAAAAGTCCCAAGGCTTCAAATGTCAACAATACCTGTTATGGCCTAGTAGAGTAACAACGGAGACCGTCATGTCATATTATATGATACAACAGTAACAATGTTAGCTGTTAACCAGAGAACGAAATGCATCGACTTTGGTGAAATGAAAAACAGCGGCGGTAACGGTGGGGTAGCTGTTTCATTGGCTATAGAGTATCAGTATGCGTCTCAACACTGCCACAAAACCAATTTATTACTGTCTCCGTTGTCCTCTTGGTGTAACGCTGAGCGTAAAAAGCCGACAATATACGTGTTTGTGAAAGTACAATGTATGATTATTATTGTTATTGTTATAAAGACCCCACGCCGTTGTCTGCCACTTATCTTGAACACACACAAGCGTTAGAGGTTTTGAGGTTTTCATTGACCTGGCCGAAACGACGACTTATCCTTCTCACCCAAGAAACCAGTTTAAATGATCGTGGTCATTTGTGGTTGGCTTTCCAAGAGGCAAGAATCTGATTATTATCAAAGCTAGAAAATATAAAGCTCCTTTATACGTCCCTCATGCCTAGAAATCTTAGGAAAATATTAAATGGTCCCAGATGCAGCAGTAAGAAGAATGTATTAGTTGTAGTAACGCTGGCATAAAAAATAACAACCTGGAGACAAGAAGTCAGCGAGCGAATGAGAGGGTGGAAGTGCACAGCAAGAAAAGCGAAATGAAAGCAGAGAATCTCATTTCTCTTTCCAGGCAACACAGCCCCTATACAGCTCGACTACATGCATTTATGTTGAATTTTCTACATTTAGAAATTCTTGCTAATATTAGAAATACACTTTTTTCATTGTCGTTTTCTCCAGCCCCCTTGATGTGTCAAACGTGTGCTGCAGTGCATGCATGCAATCGACGCACTCACTATACTTTAAAATTCTTAGTCTGAAACATGAATGCAAAATACTACTACTGCGGGATATCAAAAGGGTCTTAAAACACTTACCAGAGAAATTTAATTTAG
Organism: Entomobrya proxima; assembly: GCA_029691765.1. Classification (NCBI taxonomy): domain Eukaryota; kingdom Metazoa; phylum Arthropoda; class Collembola; order Entomobryomorpha; family Entomobryidae; genus Entomobrya; species Entomobrya proxima. The sequence continues at coordinate 9,339,535 of CM056170.1, read as the reverse complement.
AAAGAGTTACATTCCAACTTGCAGCCGAATTTACAAACTACTTTTGCCTGCATTTACTTTTACTACTACTGCCACTGTTTTGTGTTCAAGAAAGGTGACTAATATGCAGTGTGTCTGCTACTCAGTCTTGCTTTATATATGTCTCCAGTCTCTGGAGCAAGGGGCACACGCTTTGTCAGTCAGCTACTAAACGCCCTTTAACTTTGAGTATTTCTTTATGTCTAAGGGAATTAGAGTTATAAAATCTTCGTGTACACTATCTGTATTTTTAACATGTTTTGTTTTAACAAAAGAACGGAAAATGTGTTTCTTTCCTCTCGTGCGTGGTTTCTGATTTCGGTCAGTCACGGCTGTACATATAAATACAGTTTCTCTTCTTCTCTCTCTGGTAAAGAATGTGCTGGTGAAAAGGCATATAAGGAAATGGCGGTACACAAAGATTCGTTTGTAGAAGCGTGACAGAGAGATTGGGAAAGTGAGCTGAAAATAATGTGCTCCCTACTGTGGAAGTGGAGACAAGCAATAGACACCTCTCGACCTTTTTTCCTTTCAAATTTTCTTGATCCTTCTCCACCACCTCTACCCTTTCCAACAACTCATCTCTCCATCATTCGCACAAGGCAAGCCGAGAAAGCATTATTATTACGGAAACAGAAAGAGAAAGCGGAAGACAAAGAGGAATAACCAGAGACCAAAGTAGGAAAAACCTTCTGTTTTACTCAAGTTGTTTGAAAACGCACACACCATAATTTTGCCAGCTCTCTTTTATATTTTCCGTGTTTTCCAGGGTTGCTTTACAAACACATTCGACAAACGCCCGGAGGAAGCAAAAGTGGTGTGGGTAATATATGGAGTCAGTGTTGATGCCAAATGACGCAATTAAAGTTGAAGGAAAACAAAGACCCCAATTAATCTCCGTCTACACACATAACAGACTAGTAATAATAATACATACACAAAACTAACTTTTCTTCTCCTTTGGTGTGGTGCTTTCTTGCCTGACGCCGTATTTGACCCTCTGTCTTGAAACATACAGAAACGTGCTGGACTTGCATTTCTTGAGACAGCTTTGAGGTTTGAAGCTAAACAAAACAAAAGTAAAGATGGACGTGTACTTACTCACAGACACGGTAGCTTGGATTTATGTGTTTCTTTACGCTTTTTGGCTATTTTTTGCATGTTCGAATAGGTATATGAAAAATATTAAAGATTATAAAGTTTATAATATATTGTGCTATTGTGCATGTCTGTATAGTGTAGACCCAAAAGGTAGGTGAACTGAAAATAATTTGCATTCACTAATTCGGTAATTAATAACTTGAAAACTCACAATATGCAAGCGAGCACATAGGAAATGAGTTATTTTATTTCAATTAAGGCTGAACACTAACTTCAACATGAAAGGTTTGTCAAATTACTCAGCATAGCTTACTGTGTTGATTTTATTGGGGGTAATGCAAGAAGTCGTATAAAGGAAAACTTGTAGTAAAGCTCAACAGTTTCGGTTTCACGCTTCTCGTTTTGTGACATGTTAGCTAGAGAATTTATTTATTTGCCCTTACATCTTGTGCGCTACCCGGCTTTGTAACATTGTTTGCAATTTCAATCTTGAAAAAGGGAAAAGAAAGTTTGGTTACTGCACTGTATACTACTATATAGTACAGGGAGCAAAACATTTGAATTTTGCTGTTTAAACTTTATGCAGTATTGAAGGAAAATAACCCTTTATTTTACCCTCGATCTTGGCCCATTTTTAAAGACATGTTTATTTATCCTGTATTTTATCCAGCATCTGCTGCTCCAGACACTGTCTCCTTCTGTCATCTGGGAAAGCGGGAGAAAGTAGGACAAATGTAAATGTGAATTGTGAACTACTCTCCCCGGGAGGAGGATTATTGAGCTATATTATGCATATTGTTTACCAGGAACATATTACTCCTCTTCACCAACTGGCTCCAGTTTAAATGCGAATTCGGTCTAAATCCAGAGGAAAAAAGGCATTTGTTTTCTTGATGTAGTAATTACGTCAACTGAACTTTTTTCTCCCTTTTGGTTCATCAATATGAATTTGCATACCAGTTCCTGGTGGCGGCGTATGTATTACGAGTGTAGTAGTGGTGAGGTAGGTGAAGAGAAACTTGGAAACCACCCGAGGAATATTAGCCATGAACAAGTTGTATGTAGTATGCAAAGTGACAATGGCCTATTGGCATAGCTTTATCTAGATATCATGCATATAATTCTCGTGAATTATTGTGTGTAACAATACAAAAAGTACGATTCCGTATATAATTTGTGTTTTCTGTAAGAATAAAAGAAGTCTTGGCATCTGTACAAAACAGCAATACCGCGTGTGGACTTTCATATGCTTACTATTACCAATGTACTCATGGCTTTTTTGATGTTTTTGATACAGTTTTCCCGACTTACAGACAACTTTTCCATCCCTTCAAATTAATTCAGCTCAACACCCTACAAATCGAAGTGTACAGTGACGTGATCTCACGTTCACTTGAAGCTTCAACCATGGGAATACAAATCCCAAGACAGACCCGGATACATATTATATTTGGCTCATACAATAATACTTGTGCTACTGACACTATAGGTGATTTAAAGTCAGTATTGCGTGTGCACTCTTTCTTTATACAAAAAATCCACATACACAAAAAGATCCTGTACATTTTTGAGAATTTACCAGCTTGTCAGTACTTGCTTTTTCATTTTTTTGTAACGTATTCTATCGTTTACACCAGCAGCACATGATAATAAAAACCCTGTTTTCTTGGTTTGATGCTACCACCACTAACTGCAGCAAACCGTATATTACACTGGTTGAACGTGCAACCAAAGATAGGAATTCAAAGTACATGCTTACAAACGAAGTGTGGCCCATATCAAGGAAAAAGTACGGAAAGTGTTCGCTAAAGGAAAAAGATTATATGGTGTATTTATTTATTTTCAGGAAAAACTTGGTTTTCTTCTCTTGGCTTGGTTTTAGTAGGACTAGAAAATACAAAAAAGGGTAGTATAAATGTACATGTCTATACAATATCCGGAGTAGATCAAATCCGATGAAAGTAAACTATCATGATTGACCGTATGCGTTGTACGAGTGTGAAACTTTGTGAAGTGAATTCTGTATCGTTTACTTTTGTACAGCAGCAAAAGAAAGAACGTTGCCTCCTAGCTATCATAGTCATGATGATGATATTATGTTGGTAGTAGGATTTTTACTACTTGCTGCATCCTTCAAGTTTTCTTTATTGGTAGAAATAGCATCACTCATATACCAACTTTGTTGTTCGTTTCAGTTAGAGATATATCTCAAAATCTACAACTGCTGTTTCTCTAAAGTGAATAAGGTGCAGAATAAAAAATGGAGCAGCGGTCGCTCGCTCCTCTTTGCCTTTCTCTTTATATCAACTTTCTTTATATGGTTTTCATTGGTGATGTCTTGATGCAGCTCGATTTAGGTTTAAGCTGGTAGAAAGGTTGATACAGAAATCTAAAGAGGATTATTATGCTATATAGTAGAGTCAGTAGGGAAGAGAATGTTATGTGAAAATTGGCTGACACATTTGTTTCCTGTTATTCCTCACTTTCTCTTTTTCTCGTTTACCTCTTCCTTCCTCTTTTGTTGTTTTGCTAAAATAGAAGTGTCCATACAAAATTTCTAGATTGTGCATCATCATCAAGTTTACAAGTTTTTGCTAAGTTTTCTTTCGTCTTGACAATGTAAGGGTTCGCTCTTAATAAAGAAATCTTTTTTCTGGTATTTTCACTCTAAAGTCGCTACGTAGTTGGGAGAAAAGTTAATATTCTGCTCTACTTTCTAAAGTGTTTAAAGACACACAGGAGCCTATCCATTGAAATTGCTTTTCCATGAAAAAATGATAACAAGACCTGAGCGTCCGTATTTTGTTTCTAAAATTTCATTTAATCTCCGTTCATGTGTCTTCCGCCTTAGCATTCTAGTTTTCTCTTCTGCTTTGTAAAATTAAGCGCACGCCTTTGGTGATACGGGGTTCACGCCTATTCTGTTTATATTAACAAAACACCATAATATATAAAAGCGGCGCAAGATATAGGAATTCGAAATGTTGTGTAATGTACGTAAGCTGCTTTGACAATTCAATTTGTGTAAAACGAGAGACACTTTGCCGCATTGAATTGTTCCAGTAAAAGCATTTATATTAACACATTTGCAAAAGCATCTCCTGAGGGAGCCATTAAAATATTTGCCATGATAACGTAATCTATAATCCGAGAAGCAGTAACAGGCTTGCATAGTATGTAGCTCGAGTGACAAGTCAAGTACAACAACTACAGCCACTCTTCCGTTGACAGAGTTTGATCATTGAGTTAAACTTCGTGGTATGTTAGAGGAGTGGAGAAAGCAGGACGAAATTGTGTTAACCTTATTGCAAACATGTAATGTGTGGATAAATGCCCGTTGATATTTTTGGTTCCGCCGCCACCTACGTCGTTAACGTTACTATTATGATTATTATTGCTCATTTAGCATTTTTTCAAACCTGTCAGCACGTAGTGTGCAAATGGATTGTACATTTTTCCTCTTTCACCTGGTTGATGCGCGCTTTTCCATTTTTCCACTACCGTAGTATTCAACTTAAGTAACAGTGATGTGATGTAATAATAAATGTGATGGTGGAATAGCGTGAGATGGATGATGTTTTGCCACGCCCAAGTCATAGTGCATTACCGTCATGATCATGATTGCTACCGTAGGAGAATCAGAGCCAAAATACTTTTTATGGGATGGCGTTTGAGGTGCTGGAACAAATATTGGCTCGCTTTTATAAGGGTGGACAAGTAAAACAAGGAACTGCTGATGAGGTGCCAAATCGTCCGCTTTTATTACATACCTGTTTTCTGTTTGGTTTAGCATGGCCAGCAGAGGAATAAAATCTTTGATTCATTCGTCTATTGGCGTCTTATGTATTAATGTCATCACCAGTATGTATACAAGCAGAACTAACTAGAAAGGTATTTTTCCACGTTTTTCATGCTTTATGTACTTTAGTATGTAACGCCATAGTAACTGAAGAAACAATTTTTGCACACATTCTCATAATTACTCATACTTGAAGGCTTCAAGTTGAAGCAGTACTACCCCGCCGGCCCGCCGGGAAAAGTACGTACAGTCAATTCTTGGCAGCACGTATCTTTAATTTCTGTGTACAAAGCATACTGGTAGTTGGAAAATGTTTTAATTACATACGTACAATATTTGAGTACATAGGAGATGCCGCATAATACGAAGGCTGGATACATGTTTAGGTAGTGAGGAGTCAGGACAAACTTGAGATAATTAAACACGTTACACAAGGAGCTATATAATCTCTGTACCTACGCTAATTTCATAACCTAACCGTGTTCCTTTTCTGTTGCACTTACTCTTAAAACCAGTATTTTTGATATCTCAAAAGGAGACTGTTTAATGAAAACTCCTCGTATCATTTGACTTGAAGCAACACGTCAATTTAACTAAAAATACAAAAAGAGAAACGCATAAACGTAACACGTATCTGGTACTGTCTGCAAAAGAATAATGCGTTGTTGGCAGTTTCAATCTTTTCCACGATCTCCCCTTCAACTATTTTCTTGTTAATGAGCAAAACTTGTGAGGTTTAGTTTTTCAAAGTAAATTGTAAGCAGTAGCCTTTTGGGATGAATCCGCAACCTCAATACATTTTGCTGCCCCTTCATGTACGTTATTCTGGTTTCTTTAGAAAATGTGATTCATATCTTGGACGCGTATCTATTGTCCTTTTGGCTCCCCCAGGTTTTCCTGAAATGAAATACATGTGGGTGTGCAGTTATTTAAGTAATGTGTTACTATGCTTAAAAGACAAAGTTTTATTTTTTCATTGGAATTGAGACAAGAAGGAATACACGCCAAGAGTAAGTAGAGCATGGATCATCATGTAATATCCCTTCAACAAAAGCGACCTTGCTTACAAGCAATTTCACTTTAGCATAAGACCTTTCAACGTTGTTGTGGGGTAACGCTTTCTAATTTACTTTCTTCTTTGTCCGTGTAAAGATGAAAAGCGCGGTGTCCAGCATACTAAGATAGATAGCAGATACATACGTCTATAATATTGTAAAAACTAATGCAGCATGCTCAGTTTGTCCTTAAAATCTAGTGAATTTCTTCAGGTTAAACTGGTTAAATGAAAAGAATAACTTAAATGTATAGCGTATACATGGATTTGGTTACCAAACCGTTATAATGTATACAATTCAGATGTTCATTCTGTAAGAAATGCACGACTCAAAAGCGGTGGTGGTGGCGATGGTGGTCGTGGACGGAAGAAAGCAGGAAGGTTGGTCCCAACTCCCTTAGGATCATAAAGATGGGACGAGAGATAAATTTGAGACAAGCACGGAAGATTGCGGGATACCAGCTAACCTTATACTGAATGAGTACAAGCGGGTAGCTTTGTACCACCGTCTTCCTTTCCATTATACGGCATTATTCAAAAAAGAAAAGAGTGAAAAGCAACAGTCTCACTCGTTTGTCCAAAAGACACAAATTGGGGATATATATAGACACACACGCTTTAAGTTACAAACAGAAATGGAGAGCTGATGGTCTAGCTGTTTTAGTACAATATGCAGAACACTGTGTGTATTGTTTTCAGTTATCTGTGCAATCACAAATGAAGGAAATCTTTTGAAGATTAAAAAAAAGGTTTTCGGTAAAACATGTGCAGTCAAGTATACAGAGACTGAAAGTAAATTTGTGAATGTGAGTGCACTTTTTATGTTACCCACTAAAAGAATGCATCGTCGCTTCTGTTCTGTTGTCTACTGAATTGAGCCCGTGAAATACACCCAGATAGGGATGATACACAAAAAAGAATTTGAAAGGTGAAAAAGAAAGGAATATGGGATGCTTTTGTTATAGAAGTTGTGGAAATGACTTGTTCCATTCATTCTCTTCATTTTCTGGAATTTTTTCACCCAGAACAATCACTCTACGACGACCAACCTACTACCGCCGTAAACTATACCTATCAAATGAGACACCATACTAACAGGAAAAAATGAACATAGATCTACAATAAAGCATAATATAAACCTACATAAAGGCTTTCCCTTTTTGTGGAAAAATGAAAAAAGTATATATATTGTGTGAGGATAGTTTGAGTACCAGCAGTTATGAATATATTAAACATTATCTCTCACAGCTTTTTCTTTAATAACTGGTGGTTCGGTGGTGGAATATGATGATGTACTATTTCATGACTTTCTCTTCCAGATTATCGTGTCGATGTATATAGTAGAGGTAGATGAGCAAGTATACAATACGCAAATGGGAAATGCATGAATATATTTCTGAAGAAGACGTTTATTCTTTCAGTAGAGTATGAAAATGCAAAAAAGTATAGGTACCAAGAGAAGGACGCAGAGTTATGTGAGCTTAACTGAATGTAGTATCAAACACGCTTCTCTTTTATTATGATTATTATTCTTTTCTTCTTCCCACTTTCTCCTTTTTGTATTTAGTACTTTATAATCTCTTTCTGTTACTTTCTTTCCCTTTTTTCTCTTTTGACTTCCTTCTGCTAGCCCATGTTATATGCATGATATGCACCCACGGACCCACGACCATACCGCAACTAAGAAAGTGCTGGTTTTCTACTACAGCTCCTCCTTTTTCTGAAAAACTGTAGAGGCTTTCTTCTGGGCTGTATATCTGTGTATCTCATCGCTTTATGTACATCATGTGATTCTTTTACAGATTTTCACAATTTTCTCGTGAGAAATTGTAAAAAAGACAAAATGAGCAGTGAGACTTGAAGTATGCAGCCTGGCTGTTCTGAAATGGCAATGAGCTGAGGAGAAAACAAATAGTAAAGAACAGACTAAAGCAGGAGAAAGAGAGATGAATGTGTAGAAAATAGAGATATGTATATTCATGTATGCAAGCCATATTTTAACGAATGGTTTTTTTTGTCTTACCGCCACATCACGAATGTTTTCATACGTATATCTGTGTCCTTTGAAAAAAAGAATATTTCCATTTCTAGCATATAGAACCACTTTCCTTTTTACTCTTCTTTTTCTTAATAACATCGTGGTTAATCTCGTACTACCCTACCACTACTACACCAGCGGCTTAAAGAACTAGCGGGAGTGAAGAAGTGAAATGAGACAAAGCACGAAAAAAAGATGGAAAGGGAAAATAAGAAAAAATTAATTTCTCTTTTGAGCCGTAAATATGTTGGAATATTTATTATAAATTTTCTTTTCAACGCCCATTCCCAGTCTCCAGACTCATCTTCTAACTTCTACCATACTCCACTCTGCCCATCACAACAGTACGCATCTAAGGTTTGTGCTTGTATTTTTACATTTATGCATTCCATTTAGTTAGTTAAAAACAGGAACAGAAGAATAAAGAAACGGTGGTTATGATAAAAGGAAAAGAGAAAAATGTATGCGTGCAAGTGCGAGTGTGAGCACCCGCACTGAATAAATGTGATGTGTGTGTATTATGAGTCCATTTATACATTTGCATACGAGTACCCAAGACTTGAAAAGTAAAAAAAGAGATACTCACTAGAAGTGGAAATCATAATACACATAGTGAAAAATGAAATAAATGAGGCTTAGGATTTGAGCAGTTGCGAATACATACCTAATATTTATACAATAGTAAGTGGAGAAAGATGGTTGTGTCAAGAAAAAATTAAGAAGAATATGCCATTTTCATGATATCGTACCACTTTCTTTCGTTTACCACAAAGTCATTTTTCATGAGAAAAATGACTGTTTGCATATGAGCCTCGCCGGATTGGTATATAAATGCGCATAAAGTTTTCAGACAGGTTGCACGAGTCTGTAAATTTGCAAGTATAGAGATGCCCTACTTTAAGAAAAAGGGTTTACAATACCTTTCGGAAAGGTGTTAAATTGCATTGAATTGCAAATTCTTTAGTTCCATTTCTGTGATACAAAACACTGATTCACCATTTCGCCTTTTGGTTACATGCAAATTGCAAGCTACTGCTGATTTTGTGATGTGATTCATCTCTGGCTGTATAGGGGTTTTTGTAAAGACACGTTTTTAAACAAATAGTTTGTCGGTTTTTACGTTTAATGAAGCAATAAAACAATACAATACATATGATAGTACGGACATATTATGGGTTTGTTTTTAAAATTCAAAAAGTCTAATCAAAATATTTGTGAATTCCACAGTAGCACATAGTCAGCACTATTTTTTTACATTATCATTCATAATTATTATTTTACGTACTAGGACAAAAACAATTTATCGTTATTATTACCTTTAGTTATGGTTGTATGATTGATTAATGATTAATTAATTTTCTAGCAGTAAAGTATGATTAATTTTCTGCATATTTTGTTAAGATTTTTATTATTATGACTGAAAATATGTGAAACAAGATTCAATTTGCATTTAATTGCACTAAAAGATTTTGTATCGCGGTAAAAATTTACAAAATGTATCATGTATGAGAAAGTTTACGTTGATATGAATGAATTGTAGTTTTAACAAACAACAGACAAGTTTTTTCGTGGTTCCGTTCACGACAATTGTTAACCTGCACTGCAGACCTGCATGATGGTATATGAGGTAGATTATTGGAACGCACCTACATACTATAACTATAACGGGTGAAAGTTCAAGTGACAAGCAAAAAATGATGAATATGAGCAGGATGCAATTTTCGCGTTTTTACGTCGGAAGTATACACATAATCAGTCTTTTATTGTAACAGACATTTCAGCACACAAGAAACCTGCTGTCATCATCAACAAAAAATGCGAGATAGATTAATGACTCGAGAAATCAATGAGCCCTTGTCATGATGGTTTTTACCCCTAAAGGAATAGAAATCAACCACAGCGTTTTGTGCCGGTACGTACCTTTGTACTTTTCGATTTTACTATGCACGCTCACAACATATTCAAAATATAGTTTACCAAATATAAATTCGTATAATAAACCTGTTCTTTTTTCGGTGGCTTATATGTATTGACCCTTACCTACTTGTCAAAGAGCATGTTCAGGAGCATGATAAGTGTGAATGGAATCCCAGAAGTGAAAAAATCTCTTCCTGCTAGTGTGAAAATGCATTTTTTCATTATTACAGCCCGACATTGACGTGTATAATCCACAAAAGGATGCAACACATTTCAGTAAGAGTTCAATGAAAATATATGGGCAAAGCATTAAAGCGCGCATGCTGAATAGATAACCAACAATTGCACGGCATTTTCTGAGAGAAAATATGGGAAGAGTTGGTAAAAGAATGTAATGGAGAAAGATTAGAATCGAATGGAGGCTCATCATCAGTTTCGATGTGTGTGTATGTAGTTACTATTTTTTGTAAGGAAAAAATGTATTATCGCAGTCGAGTGAAAAAAGTAGCAAAAACTTTTAAGAATGCATATATATGCAAATGTCTGTACAGAAAATAGACTGTGTAATGGGAGTCATGAGACTATTTTGCAGTTGAAAGCTACAAAGTAGATATATATAATATATACTATTTAGGTATATAATGTATGCGTAGTCTTCATGGTATAATTTTCTGTAAAGAGAGAGAGAGAGAGCAGTAGAGTCCCAGCAGGGTTAAGTGCAAACGAGGGGAGCTCATCACGCTATTTTTAATCAGTTCACAGTTGGAGATCCTTTTTCCTTCTCGTCTAATGCACGACGCTGGGGAAAAAGAGAAAAAGGAAAAGGGTTAATGTAATCCAGGAAAAGCCGTTCCAAACCAGAGTCTGTAATTATAAGGAACCTCAAACTAATTTGCTACTATCACGAGACTCTGGGTGCCATTAGGTGGAAGGAAGTGTAACTTATGTGCGATGTTGCACTATTAGTGGTATTGCACGCGAGAAGATGTGTACGGTTTTAGGCCAAGTGAAAAGTCTGGCTAGTACTATAGGCATGCACACGTTTTGATAGTACATGTGTTTATTTGACTAGATTGGTGGACATTGCATTGCAGAGGGTAAAAGGATGGTGGTCGTGGTGGTGGGAATGTTTTATCATGCCTATTATTATGCAAGCTTGCAATGTGTCGTAAATGAAAAGTGGTAGAAAGGTGAAAATAATGCCAATACCACGCTGGGAATGTCTGCATACACAGACCGTAGAGCAAAGTTTTATTAATTTCCTACGAGAATGAAAGACAAGGGGTGAAATGTACAACTAGCTGCACAGAAAGAATATATTGGCCTCTCACGTAATTTGTCTTCGTTTACTATGCCATGATAAAACAAAACCTTTTCGTTATTTCAATAAAATGTGGTATAGTCTTAAACCAAACAAACTTCACCAAGAAATATAAATAAAAAGTAAAGCAAATATTTTGTGTTTCATCTAAGCAAACTGCAACGTCGTTATATAAGTACAGTAGAAAGCTTTGCAAAGGTCACTGTGTTTAAATATATTTTTGTCCTATTTAAAATCAATCATTTCCAGCATTATTACGCTCAGCGAAACGTTTGAAAACTTGTAAAGTATAGTCCTTTTGGTTGCAAAATTTAAAAACATATTTATGCTCTGCTAAATGCCACTAAATGAATAATCTGCAAGTTTGTGTGCATCAACTATGTAGGATTCCAGGAGATTCTTCAGTTGACAGAATATGATTGCATGGTAGAGCCTGTTTACCATTTCCATAATTGGGATATCTTTTATTTACACTTGTTCCTTCATTTTCCTGCAACCAATGCATAGTGCCTACGTATTATGTAAATGTATCAAAGCCCTTTATGCAACATTTTTTATGGAGGGACAACTCCAGCAGTAGAAATAGAGAAAGCAAGGGAAATGCGAGATAAATAATGTACAATTGGTAGAAGCAGAAAGTAGAGTAGTCCCATGTACGATGTGTACACAAGTAATGTATATTCATCAATTCCCTTGTTGAAGTGAAAATGTTCATCTACCTCTTCGCTTATGCAGCTTTGTGCTGCTCCAATCTCTGCTGAGTTTTGATGTACAGTGGAACAGATTATATTGCTGGTTTACAAACACAAACCTAGATATCCTGACCGGTAACACATAAACTGCTAAAATTCAACCTTTGTTCCTTCCTCCACTCCACTGATATATATGCAGCAATGGCACACAGAAAAACAACGCGGATGAGGAAGGAGATTTTTTGTGTAGAGAGAGAAACTAGGCCGACATATTTCAAGATCCAAAACATAGCTCTTCTTGCTGCATGTAAATATGCACTGTTTTTATTTTACTCTAGTTACTGCTACTACAACGTTATCCATCAGGTCTTCAACCTTTAGGTACAAAAATATTACTAGTTTGTAGTTCTCATGTTTTTCAGTTTCTAAAAAAGCAAAATATTAAGCACATCGTCTTCCCTAAAAGGAAGGAAAAGCAAACTACACCGATGAGAGGCAATACCAAAGAACGAGGCCAACGAAGGAACAATATCAAATGAAGGATTTTGCTGATTTTTCTCTCTGGAACAAGGAACGTTTTCTTGCTTCCCAGAAACAGTCACAGTCATAGTTTAGGGATTCATCAAGTCTGTTGAAAATCTAAACAAAGATATATCCCTGATGCCTACTAAAATTAACCCACTCTAGTTAATCTGTGCAAATGGGGCACTGTGCGAAACAAATATATCAAATGTATGCTTACATTAGAGCAAGAAAGGGTACTAGAGACGCAGAGAAAATAATTTCAGGTAGGGGCCTATGTTTCCCATTCAATTAGATGGTTGGTTACTCTGTATCAATAGATACGCAAAATGTGAAAGATTCAGACTTGGCACAACGCAAAAACGCCATTGGGTGATTCATAGGATTATAAAAACTTGCTCGTTTACTAGTATATTCAGCATATAAATATTATAAGCAGTGATGCAATGTTTAAAACACGTACAACCAAAACTATATTAGTGCATTAAACTAACAATTAATACTTAAATTAAGTGAATCATAACACATTTTAAAGTACATGTACACATCTTAATTTCCTTTAAGAATGTACAATCGGTGGTGGTGGTTTCTGGAAAATGAAGGATTGCTTTTAATTGAATCTTCTCTTGCTGCATGATTTAGCCTTATTTGGTAGTACTCTTTGGCGATTAGCATAACTAACTCCTGAAAATGAGCACAGTCATTCATCTCACCATCGGCTTTCCACAAAGTTCGAAATGCTTTGCTTCCTTCTTGAACAAGTTGCATAAGGGCATCTTTTGATACATTTTTTAACCCAAGAGGTTGGTGCTTTTTAAACAATTTATCAGCCAACTTGCACACAGATATAAGCAAAAAGGATGGGTAAAAAAGGCCCCCTCGATCTTTTAAATCTATAAAGATGCAGTCGTTTTTGATTTTGTCCCAATCATCTTCTTGTGGCATTAGGTTCAGTATGCAGATTGCACATGCGCGCTTGGAACATATCTTAAATCCAATGTGTCCCGCAATATACGCGACAATGTTCTCTCCAAAGGCTGATAAATCAGGTAATGGTTGGTCGATGATGACTCCTGGATCAAATGAGCATTTTTCGCTTTCATCCAGTATAGTGTTAATATTTCTAAAGGCACACACCCGGCTTCCTTCATCGTCCTCCAGATTGACACAATTTCCTTTAACCACGCACTTTGCTTTCATGCACAAAATGCTTTTAACTGCTTGGGCTAGTTGAACCACATTGGGGTTGTCATTCCTGCCAAACCGTGACCGAAGCGTCCCAAAAAATAGCTCAATTTTGTCTTGTGATGTCTTATAAGTTGGGAGATACCTTAATAGGAAATATTTAATATTTACTATAAAAATTGTATACAAGCACAAATGCATGTTTTATGTTACTACATATATTATGGTACTTTAAATCACAGTCGTTCTTTCCCAAAACTCCAGTTAAAATTTGTTCGAAAGAATTAATTGCAATGACAAGTCCTTTCACGGCTGTATACTTGTTACTTTTGATGAGTAAGACATCATTACCCTCCTCATTCACTTTGAGCGTAAGAAGATAATACTTCATCATTGCAAAAAACGGAACTACCTCCGGTATCATTGATGGATGAAGAGGAGCTTTACTACCCACGCCACCACGTCTTGAATTCAGTATGTCAAAAAGTCTATGCAAAATGGATTGTACATTTCCAAATACAGTACATATATTATGCTAAAAAGTTCGATAAAATGATGCAAAGATTTACAACTCATGATTACATACGTGTTCATAAACAACAGAAATTCTTCAGTTGGAACTGTGTCCTCAAAACCATCTATTTCCAGCAGTCTACAGAGTGATAGTGCAACTGCCACAGAATTACTCATAACTTGTAAACATAATTTTGTCCTCATTTTTTCAAGCTCGAAATTGATGTGCCTCCAACTCAACTTATTGGCAGCCTTTAACCCTTCTTTATCTTGCAATTGTTGAAGGCGGTGAATGTGCACCCATTTAATCTTCTGAGATATTAATAGAATGTACATATTATGTTCTATATTATATGCAGTTAATGTTGTATTTTCATTCACATTAAGTTAGTTGGTTAGTTTTTAGGTTAGTACCTGTCCTCTAAAATTTTTAAGTACACCGTACTTTTTAAATAGGTTACGAAAAAGCTTAAACATATGACAGACGTCAGGGATGACATGAATGTCTATAGGCCGCTCGGGTTCCTTTAAGACAGATTGAAATTTTGGAGAAAGTACATCAAGCTTTGATCCTAGTAGTTCCATGGCTTTGAAGTTAGAAGGCAAACCATCGAATGTCACTGATAGCACCACACTGTTTGTGCTTTCCATTCGCTGTATTGATTGCTTTATCACTGCTGAGAGAACGCTTGATTTCAATCCACTTGTAAGAATGTAGCATATTGGCAATTTGTGAGTGCCATTAATACAAGTAGCCAATACAAACAATGCTGCGGTAGCAAGTTTGTTTTTGTCACTTTGTTCTACTTCCGCTATTCCACCATAATCAATATAGCCCACAAAGCCATCTCCTTTGTGAATTATTTGTTTCCTAATATGTATTTCGTCGGCGCTCAGTGCATAGAAAAGTTTGTACGGAGATTCAGCGTTCACTTTTTTCAAATACTCAAACGAATAATGCAAAAAGCCGGGTTCTGCAGTGACATGCTCTGTCCACGACTGGAATGATCGAATGGATGGCAAACAATTGTTGAAAGTGTCCCGGAGCATTTCATATCCCTTCCCGGAGTAGTAGTGAACTCGATATGCAAATTCCTTCAATACATCCGAATATGGCTGAGTTTTCTTGTCAGAAATTGCTCGTTTTACCACTTCACAAAGTTCTACTGAAGTTATTTTTTCTTCTATCGTGGCAATCAAAGTTTCGGTGTCGATTTTGTGGCGCTTAGTCACTTGTTCAGTATCTTGGTCCACTTTCCGCTTTTCTGCACTGTCTCTCCTTCTTATCTTCTGATTTGCTGCCTTAAGCTTCATCTGGCTATCCTGTAATTGTAGCTCTTTATTCTTCAGCCTATCCTGCAACTCGTGAATAAGTAGATCACGCTCTTTCAATTGCATGTTCAAGCTTTCAATTTCCATCTTGTCATCTTGGGGCTTCAGGTACACATTTGCAGATGTAACTTCGTATAGTTGGTCTTCATCCTTTTCATATGGACATAACGCGTTTTTAAATTTCATGTTTACGCTAGAACTAACTATACGCGAAAATTGATTCGGTACATACTTTCATACTCAAGATACACTCTCCATTGATAAGCGTAGGAAATCCGTTATCATGAACTCTTGTTTTCCCTTGAGGTCCAGCTACGATATACTTCTTCTCAAAGTGACTGCCACATACATACACGTTTTGTGGTTGCTGCCACATCCATTTAGCATTTGCCAGCGTCAAAAATTTGACCCAGGAAGAAGCAGTCTTTCCGTTTTTTGGGAGCCTTCATTATAATGCATTAGAAAGCCTTTAATATTTCTACCAAAGAATGCAAATTCTGTCCGTTTAGTATTAGTCAATACGCTCACCTATAGAATGAAACAGGATCAGTGGAAGTGCAGTCCAACACGGCACACGTTTTCCCCATTTTCACATATACCAAACCGAAGTTGAATCGCACAAGAGCAAAGATTCAAAGCGACAACGACTTGTTATGATTCATACCTTGTCAAGATTTATTGAAGTGAAGCAACTTTTCAGTAAAATTTTACCCTTTCAAGTGCCAAGGAGATAGAGTAACCACACAACAAAAAATTACTTGCTTCAGTCACTACCTTTTTCTGCGTCTCTAGTACCCTTTCTTGCTCTAATAAAGGGTAAAATTTTACTGAAAAGTTGCTTCACTTCAATAAATCTTGACAAGGTATGAATCATAACAAGTCGTTGTCGCTTTGAATCTTTGCTCTTGTGCGATTCAACTTCGGTTTGGTATATGTGAAAATGGGGAAAACGTGTGCCGTGTTGGACTGCACTTCCACTGATCCTGTTTCATTCTATAGGTGAGCGTATTGACTAATACTAAACGGACAGAATTTGCATTCTTTGGTAGAAATATTAAAGGCTTTCTAATGCATTATAATGAAGGCTCCCAAAAAACGGAAAGACTGCTTCTTCCTGGGTCAAATTTTTGACGCTGGCAAATGCTAAATGGATGTGGCAGCAACCACAAAACGTGTATGTATGTGGCAGTCACTTTGAGAAGAAGTATATCGTAGCTGGACCTCAAGGGAAAACAAGAGTTCATGATAACGGATTTCCTACGCTTATCAATGGAGAGTGTATCTTGAGTATGAAAGTATGTACCGAATCAATTTTCGCGTATAGTTAGTTCTAGCGTAAACATGAAATTTAAAAACGCGTTATGTCCATATGAAAAGGATGAAGACCAACTATACGAAGTTACATCTGCAAATGTGTACCTGAAGCCCCAAGATGACAAGATGGAAATTGAAAGCTTGAACATGCAATTGAAAGAGCGTGATCTACTTATTCACGAGTTGCAGGATAGGCTGAAGAATAAAGAGCTACAATTACAGGATAGCCAGATGAAGCTTAAGGCAGCAAATCAGAAGATAAGAAGGAGAGACAGTGCAGAAAAGCGGAAAGTGGACCAAGATACTGAACAAGTGACTAAGCGCCACAAAATCGACACCGAAACTTTGATTGCCACGATAGAAGAAAAAATAACTTCAGTAGAACTTTGTGAAGTGGTAAAACGAGCAATTTCTGACAAGAAAACTCAGCCATATTCGGATGTATTGAAGGAATTTGCATATCGAGTTCACTACTACTCCGGGAAGGGATATGAAATGCTCCGGGACACTTTCAACAATTGTTTGCCATCCATTCGATCATTCCAGTCGTGGACAGAGCATGTCACTGCAGAACCCGGCTTTTTGCATTATTCGTTTGAGTATTTGAAAAAAGTGAACGCTGAATCTCCGTACAAACTTTTCTATGCACTGAGCGCCGACGAAATACATATTAGGAAACAAATAATTCACAAAGGAGATGGCTTTGTGGGCTATATTGATTATGGTGGAATAGCGGAAGTAGAACAAAGTGACAAAAACAAACTTGCTACCGCAGCATTGTTTGTATTGGCTACTTGTATTAATGGCACTCACAAATTGCCAATATGCTACATTCTTACAAGTGGATTGAAATCAAGCGTTCTCTCAGCAGTGATAAAGCAATCAATACAGCGAATGGAAAGCACAAACAGTGTGGTGCTATCAGTGACATTCGATGGTTTGCCTTCTAACTTCAAAGCCATGGAACTACTAGGATCAAAGCTTGATGTACTTTCTCCAAAATTTCAATCTGTCTTAAAGGAACCCGAGCGGCCTATAGACATTCATGTCATCCCTGACGTCTGTCATATGTTTAAGCTTTTTCGTAACCTATTTAAAAAGTACGGTGTACTTAAAAATTTTAGAGGACAGGTACTAACCTAAAAACTAACCAACTAACTTAATGTGAATGAAAATACAACATTAACTGCATATAATATAGAACATAATATGTACATTCTATTAATATCTCAGAAGATTAAATGGGTGCACATTCACCGCCTTCAACAATTGCAAGATAAAGAAGGGTTAAAGGCTGCCAATAAGTTGAGTTGGAGGCACATCAATTTCGAGCTTGAAAAAATGAGGACAAAATTATGTTTACAAGTTATGAGTAATTCTGTGGCAGTTGCACTATCACTCTGTAGACTGCTGGAAATAGATGGTTTTGAGGACACAGTTCCAACTGAAGAATTTCTGTTGTTTATGAACACGTATGTAATCATGAGTTGTAAATCTTTGCATCATTTTATCGAACTTTTTAGCATAATATATGTACTGTATTTGGAAATGTACAATCCATTTTGCATAGACTTTTTGACATACTGAATTCAAGACGTGGTGGCGTGGGTAGTAAAGCTCCTCTTCATCCATCAATGATACCGGAGGTAGTTCCGTTTTTTGCAATGATGAAGTATTATCTTCTTACGCTCAAAGTGAATGAGGAGGGTAATGATGTCTTACTCATCAAAAGTAACAAGTATACAGCCGTGAAAGGACTTGTCATTGCAATTAATTCTTTCGAACAAATTTTAACTGGAGTTTTGGGAAAGAACGACTGTGATTTAAAGTACCATAATATATGTAGTAACATAAAACATGCATTTGTGCTTGTATACAATTTTTATAGTAAATATTAAATATTTCCTATTAAGGTATCTCCCAACTTATAAGACATCACAAGACAAAATTGAGCTATTTTTTGGGACGCTTCGGTCACGGTTTGGCAGGAATGACAACCCCAATGTGGTTCAACTAGCCCAAGCAGTTAAAAGCATTTTGTGCATGAAAGCAAAGTGCGTGGTTAAAGGAAATTGTGTCAATCTGGAGGACGATGAAGGAAGCCGGGTGTGTGCCTTTAGAAATATTAACACTATACTGGATGAAAGCGAAAAATGCTCATTTGATCCAGGAGTCATCATCGACCAACCATTACCTGATTTATCAGCCTTTGGAGAGAACATTGTCGCGTATATTGCGGGACACATTGGATTTAAGATATGTTCCAAGCGCGCATGTGCAATCTGCATACTGAACCTAATGCCACAAGAAGATGATTGGGACAAAATCAAAAACGACTGCATCTTTATAGATTTAAAAGATCGAGGGGGCCTTTTTTACCCATCCTTTTTGCTTATATCTGTGTGCAAGTTGGCTGATAAATTGTTTAAAAAGCACCAACCTCTTGGGTTAAAAAATGTATCAAAAGATGCCCTTATGCAACTTGTTCAAGAAGGAAGCAAAGCATTTCGAACTTTGTGGAAAGCCGATGGTGAGATGAATGACTGTGCTCATTTTCAGGAGTTAGTTATGCTAATCGCCAAAGAGTACTACCAAATAAGGCTAAATCATGCAGCAAGAGAAGATTCAATTAAAAGCAATCCTTCATTTTCCAGAAACCACCACCACCGATTGTACATTCTTAAAGGAAATTAAGATGTGTACATGTACTTTAAAATGTGTTATGATTCACTTAATTTAAGTATTAATTGTTAGTTTAATGCACTAATATAGTTTTGGTTGTACGTGTTTTAAACATTGCATCACTGCTTATAATATTTATATGCTGAATATACTAGTAAACGAGCAAGTTTTTATAATCCTATGAATCACCCAATGGCGTTTTTGCGTTGTGCCAAGTCTGAATCTTTCACATTTTGCGTATCTATTGATACAGAGTAACCAACCATCTAATTGAATGGGAAACATAGGCCCCTACCTGAAATTATTTTCTCTGCGTCTCTAGTACCCTTTCTTGCTCTAATTACCCTTTCAAGTGCCAAGGAGATAGAGTAACCACACAACAAAAAATTACTTGCTTCAGTCACTACCTTTTTCTGCGTCTCTAGTACCCTTTCTTGCTCTAATATGCTTACATAATCGAAAAAAACCTGCTGTGTAAGACATACCGTAGAACTTTTTTATCTTAAAATATCTACCTAATACCTATATATTATATGTGCATATATGTTGTGCATATCGAAATATTTAATTTATACGTTCTGTGTTGAGTGGTGTGAAAACAAACGTTTCGTCTTGTCAAATCTCATCATGCATTTGTGATGAACCTTCAATTCCCACTCGCGTGTGTATGCATATGAAATTATTACAAATATCTAAAAGGGAAGAAACTAAAGTATTGGTTATTTGAAATAACGGTTATATAAGAGATTGATGTAATGACAAAAGGGCTTATCCGTGAGTTTTTTTCTATTCGCATGTATAGTATATGTGCCTCAATAAGGATAATGCATGCACAGTGTGTAAAAGAAGAAGGGATCTTCTAATATGTTTTGATGTTTAAAGAAAATGCGCCGAAAACGAGTGTAAAGTATAAAACATGAAAATTGCAACTTGTACACCAGGTCGATGCCTTTGTAGAACGAAAATATTGCTCTCAGAAAACAAGCGAGAAACTAAAATAGCTTTAGACAACAGCACGTACCTAAACGTGCATGTACCTACTTGTAAGTGAGGCAAAAACAGATAAATAGGATGGAAGAAGGAGGAAAGCAAAAGCATTGCCCAATAACAGTAATAGATGTGTTATACCATATAGGACCATGGTGTTTTGGAACAATGGACTCTGGGGATCGCTTATATCCTTTGGAGCATCAGATGAAGCATCTGAATATTCTGTCCGCTCATGTTTTCATTCGCTTTTCTTAATGCAATAAGGGACGTTGGGAGTTACTGTGGACATTTCCTCTTTATGCTTGATAGCTAAACCAATTTGCCTTGAGATCATGAATGCAAGTTAACATCTCGAAAAACTGGTATTCATTTCATTCTGCTGCTCGTATGTGTGTGGTGTTGACTTCGTGACAGGAAAAAGTGAGCTCGCTTGTTGCCTCTTCACTCTCTTTACAACTCCACATATAAACCTAGTTTCCACACCAGCTTCCATTCCATAATTTAAGAAACTCGTGAACAAAAATCGTGAGCGAGGAAAACATTTCTTTTAGCTAGTTTGCCTAGGTATATGTAATTCTATTCTAGTAGATAAGTACTTATTTGTTTTGCAAGTTTCATGTCTCATCGTCTTATGCGTGCATACACATTTTTACTAGTATTTTGTGTTAGTTGTCTTAGACTAAAACGACCGAGCTGTAGACGTAGCATTGCTTTTGTTCGTGTCGAGGATCATTCTGTTAAGAAATGCAAAATGTAGGTGAACATCGTTTTATATGCAACTGGATGTTGGGAAAGCGGGAAGCGAAGCTTCTCAGGTACAAAGTAAAACATTTTGTTAGCGTTTTTCTAAAGATTAAAAATTTAAATTAATCTGTTTGTCTAAACTCAGATATTCAAGTACTTTTAGCGTTTCATTTCCCATTTCCATAAAACTTTTACAAGGCATGTTCTTATTTTTAAACTGCTCCGTTATCTTTAATGTGGAATAGAGGGTCAACCGTCCAGGACTTGCATCTAGTAAAGCCAGGCAAAGAATCAAATCGGAGGCAAATAATAAATAAATAAGCATTTTCGCTGATTGAAATGCCAAAGTTCCACACAAATGTTCAATGAAAATGAAAGGAAATAAGGATTTCTTACACTGATAGATCTTCAAACAATCAAGACTTTATTTATTTTTTAAAAGTTGTAGTAGTCACGTAATATAGTATTTGGCTCTCAAATTGATTTCTATCTGTGCATAATTAAAAACTAGTTTACATTAATTAATACATTTCGTAGATACTTTATCGTAAACATAATTTTTGCTGACGGAAAAAAGTATGTGTTGGAAAATATACCGTTATAGATATAACAATAAATGACAGATATATTGTATTATGTATAAGAATTTAAACAAGCTATGCAAGTGGCATTCATTCATCAAAATACTAGTGGGTAATTAGCATAGCTTATGTACGTTCATACAGTTTATGTTTTTCTAAGTATATTAAACTCACCCCTTCCATGTTTATCTTTAAAACGACACTCAACGTCATAGGTGGTTTCAAAAAGCAAAATTTAGAAAACCAATCAAGCAGTGCACTGTTTGTTTTCCATTGTTAGTTACTTTCTTACTTGTTCAAGGCTAGAACGGACATTATATATAGAACTAGGATGATATAATCACACTGTAAAGCATGGCTTGTTTTTAGTGCTGAATGTATTGTATTAGTGATGGATAAGAACTAAACTTATATGGTCATGATCATGAAATGACGATCGTGTCACTTTACCCCGCATAATTGTACTGTGGCTTACCGACGAAAATATATTTTTTCACATAACAGTTATATCCTTTCCTGCCATATATAGCAACCATTTATGAGTGATAGGTAGCTGTCTCGGTTTATATGTTCAATGTTGTGCATTCCTTAGCTAAAACATCAGATTGAAACCCATAGCATTAGATTTGCAGAGAGGATCGCAGACACTGCTACAAGCCATCTCATAGACTCCCCTCCCTTGTGACTTGTCCCTGAAAGAAATCAAATCGAACCAAAGATTACATTTACGAAAAAAGCAACATAACAATCGAGTATGTTATAAAAGCCATACACTATACACTCGTCATGTCACCATCAATATTTCTCAGAGTTATTTTATATCAGTCATAATCAAAAATGTGCTAATGGGAGTAAGACAAATTATGAAATAACAGTACAAAACTATACATAAATACAAATGGTCTCCGCATAAGTGGATAAATGCATTTGTCCTAGTTTGTTGGGAACTACTTTGCGATATTTTTATTTGTCGCTTTTTGTTTACTTACTGCAATACTACAAAACTATTTTTCTAAAGATTTCCGTGTGTATATATTTTTCTGCCCTAATGATGAAACCATCGATATGATTGAGGAAGTGAAGAGAACTGAGAAGGAAGAAGTAGCAGTAGTAACAAAAACGAAGAAATCAAACACTAAAAGCATGACGACAGAAACACGACAACTCCAACTGGAGCATTACTAAAGGGAAAAAAGGAAAGCAGAAAATGGAGAAAGCCAAGAGAGACAGGGTATTACCGGCTAAAAGTCGATTGTGTCCAGAGACAGAGCTCGGCTGAGCATTAATACTTGCTTGGCTCACCAGTTTTTTGGTGACCCAATATCCGTTCCCAATTGTCGCAGTGCACTTAAGCTCTAGAATCCCGGACCGAAAATGTTTAGGCTCTACCTGAAACCGCAAGCCAAGGACGGAAGTCTCCAGCCCATCGTGTTCGGATATTGGAAGATATTCGATCAAGTCCCCATTGTCGGGCTTAGTTTATAGATTTTTTACGTTATAGTTTCAGATCAACGGCAACGCAGCGGTAGCAGCGAAGATATAATGAAATGGAAAAAGAGAGGAGATTACTTTATGAGGTTGTTTAATATTCTTTCTATCTTTTTACTACCTCCATGACAGTCTGAAAGACAGTCATTTTGTTGTGGGTTCATATCTGTGAACATTGCTTTATAGCTCAGTAGATTTTTCAGGGCTTCTTCCTACCAAAAATAATGTTGTGTTACACAAGAGTTTTGGTGCTTACCTTTTCATCATTTATGTAAAACATTAAAGATGCCACCGGTTTACTTCGGTATGAAGTACAGTTGCAATGAATTTGTTCAGAAATACTGACAACAGTGTGTGCTCCCGTGATTTCCGGTTCGTCTTTTGGAGGAGCTGAAAATTGAAAAACTTTCCTTGTGAACCATGTCAGATACACAATACACAAACGAGATGAAAATAACTACACGAGTTTACAACCTCTATATATATGCAAAAGTTTATGCACAAAATTTCCCAGAACAAAAGTCATAGATCACCGGAGATCTAGGAAAAATTAATATTTAACATTCAAGCAAATGCAATTACCAATGACTATGATATCTCCTTGTTTGGAAAGGGTTCGAAATGACGGACGGTCCGCAGACACTTCGCATTTGTATGCTCCACTCGTCTTCAACGTAACGTTTTTGAGTACCACGCTGTTCAGGCTAGACTGGACCGTCTGAGAGAAAGCAAATATGAAAACTGTTCACCATTTTCATTTGAGAAGAGAAAATTTCATAGCATGGTGGCATTACCAAATGATATATATGTATACTTTTGCAAGGGGCGTGACATTATGAATAACTTACGTCCACCGTTACACCATTCACTGGAAACGTTAGTATTCTGGATCCATGATGCATTGAATACCGGAAAAACTCTTGCTCATCTTTGTACCATTTTAGTGAAAGCAGTTGATCGTTTTCTATATCAAAGTCGCAAATCAGGACAATACTTGACGAGTCCACGGCATATTGCGGAATCACCACTCTCTCCAACTTTATACCGATTACCAGTGCTGTATATAAATGTAGAGAAACACATAAAATTTAAACAAACAAATTAGAACTAATTGCCACTCTGACATAGAACACAAGTCTACTAGCATGAAAGATGCATGTGTATGCATATTCGTGTAATTTTAATCGTATGGTTACATGACTGCTTTCCCTTCAATTATTACAAAAGCCGACACCGCTGAGGGGACAACGGGCAACCTTTACATCCTGAGAGCATGCTTACCCTTCCTTGCTCATCACCTAGTCAGTACATTTTGCTTGCCGTTTTTCACTAATGTATTTATGGTACAATTTTCTCTTGGCTTTGTTTCCACTTTGCGGTTGTTTCATAAACCTAAGTTTCAGTTTCCCTCTTTTGCTAATTCAGTCAGCCAAACCAAACGACATTGCATAAACAATACTTTTGACGAACCTGCTCCTTGTACATATATTATTCAACATTTTCATCACAGTATGAACTACAAAACATTGAAAATATCATGGATGCTCGTCATGCTATGCTAGACAAGACAACACTTTCGGCCCTCTTGCTTTTACAAGAATATTATCAGGTCAAATTGAAATACCTATAGTTCGTAATAATTATTTTGCAGCGTCTAGAGAAATTTTATTACCAAACACTTTATTAATAATCATGGATTTAAGCCTGTAAAGAAAAATCTAATATATGCTCCTCTAAAAACTATGTTGCCATTTTTGGAGCATCGCATACTCTTGATGATTACTTAGGATATCAATACAATGGACTTTAAGCTACCATCCGTACAATTGCAGTGACAGCCAACATAATCAAGACAAAACCCAATGACTGAGTGACATAGTGACTTCAATGAACACAGAATGATTTGCTCTAGCGAAATGATGAAGCTTTCAGCTTCCCTCATGCCATTTATCATGTAGCTTTTATACCCAAAAATAAATGCCTTTAGACACAGCGACATGATTTGTCAACGAAACTCTAAAGCAGCAGCCACGTCGTATATTGTATTGTAAAGAGAAAACTTTGTATTGTATTAGTCCTACAAGTGCACGTAAAAATGTGTAGATAAGTGCACAACCAAAACCGACTTTATATGGGAAAAACGGTGGATTTAAGTACCAACTGTGAGTCATTGAATTTGGCGAAAAGGGGAAAGAAAGAAGTGCGTGTTGAAGAAAAAGTCTAATGCCTTTCTCCATGCATTTATTTATTATTCCCAGTATAAAGGCGTGGAAACTTAAAGTTGTCAATGTCATGTGGAAACGAGAAGCATCATTAATGTTGTGCTCACACTCAGAACACCACAAGAAAGAATTAGAAAATCGAGAGAAAGCTGTCGCCTTTGTCCTCTTCAAACCGCAACACTTTCTTTTTAACTTCCTTACATTTACACAAAGCAGAGCGTATTCGTGGTAAGTTTGTCTAAAGATAATGTATAGCGTCTTTCAGTTCAGTGCGCTTTCACACTTTGTAATTGAATGGGGCAACTGCGGTCTACTTTCAATGTGATATTGGCTTCATAGGGATACACTCGAAACCCTTCTGAAAAGTAGTGGAAAAGTGTAGTAGCTTGTATTCCAATTTTCAATTCAACAACACTTTACATACAATAGATTAAATTCTGCTGCATATTATACAAGATGTTGAAGAAAATTATAGACAAAATATGCAACCTTATTATTTTCCTTGTGTGCACCTATATTAGTAAAAATCATCATAATATTATGATAAGGCGGTATTTAGCAAAATACAAACCAGAACGCCTAAATATTTTTTTTGTTTCTGCAGTTTGGTTAGAAAAATACTTTTGAATAAATCATAAACTCTAGTGTATCTTCTACAAACTTGAAATTAATAAAACAGCAGGCAACTTTGCTGGAATAATTTGGATTTGTAATTTTACATAATTATTTTATTTGTTGATTTTATTTGTGCAACTTTGGTATTTTATAGCTCAGACAGATATCAAATTCTTTGGAAATTGTCTTTATCTCCTAGCCATTTTTGTTCGACACGAGTTTCGTTCCTGTAATATATTAGGATAGTATTTTCAAAGTATGACGTGATGTTTTATGTGCATTCTGCACGTAACTTCAGATGCCACTCACCCTACTTTTCATGGTTTTGTTACCCTATCTGTTTGGAAAAATAAAAAGATCCGTCTTCGCTCTTCCGTCAAAGAATACGACTTTAAAAGCATCAAGATAAAGCTTTAAATAAAAAAGGAAGTGAAAATAAACTGTTAAGTTTGCTTTGCTCCACGCACGCAGCTTATTACATAGAAGAAAAATTCTGAAATGTGAAATGGGTACAAAAGTGGCGTGCTACATTAGAAGAAAAAGTAACATTTGTGCCATATAAAATTTTATTACTTGCTTATGACGCGCACCAAGAAGAGAGCAAAGTCTGTGTGTACCACTTTCTTCCTAGCGCTTTAGCTTTTTCTTGGAAAGTGAACACAAAAATCATAAGTGTGTGGGTAAGGATGTCGTATACCATGTTTAACTGCACTGTTTACTGCAGCCGGATAGTAAAACAATGTCTTTTGAGAACATTGTGCACAACAAACATCGTTGTAAAAACAGTTGCATTCAACGTATACACCCGTATCTCCCAACATAATCATCATACATGTGGTAGTATGTTACTCACATTTTGCGATAATGCGCTTTTCTCTATTTTCTACAATAGTTGTCTAAATATATATGCATTTATGATAGCTGTTGACAGACTAAACGACTTTATTTTTATAGAGCCTTTGACAAGGTTATCAGCAAATCATTCAAGGGGAGAAGAAGAAAAGTCGAATGCAGTACTAAACTATTTCCGACAAATGCTCCTCTTATCAGCCAACAATAATAACCCTCAAGAGCTTTGCAATACAAACAATGGTACATGAACATCTCAACAACACTTTGTTATGTTTATGGTGGAAACCCCAACTCTAAAAACATGGAAAAGTTTTTCAGCTCTTATTAGCTGTCTCAAAATCAGTAGCTAACTCTGGGTTATTAGCAAGTGCATTGATGTTTTTTTTTCTTATCAACTTTCCCCAGTCACATTTTTGTGAGTACAAGCCAAGACTCAGCAACATTCCTCTGCTGATATCATATCTGCACTGCATCACAATCCCATTAAAAATCAGCTCAATAAAATATTCCAATATCTTCATGTACAATCGAGTTGTCTGCTGATACTGAAGCCGCACAATTGTGCGGCATGTGCAAGGTTACAGAAAGGCGTAGAACCGAAAAAAGCCAGACACGGGCTGATAGGATGTGTGCAACCGTGTTCCCATATTTGTATTTGTATTTAGTATTTATGCTTGCATAATACAACTACTAGAAGTGAACACATATATGAGTAGCTTTATTCTAACACGCGTTTTATTATCACTACCACTATTATCTCCTTTGAATCTCATTCTCCTATTTTGCCCTATCCCTCTTCCTGCTCTCCTCTTGATTCACTTTTTCCTCTCTCTCATTTTCAATCGTGGCCTGTCTGCCTACACCGGCTGTAAATGCACTTCTATCCCCAAAAGTTTGTAAGCCGTCAGTTTTTGAGCGAGTAAACCCAACAAAATAAGTCAGCCCGGAAAGACACTCCGATAGATATTAGATTGCCGGATATTCGGAATGTTATTATTGCTTGAAGGCTTTCAGATTCAAATACCCAAATACGAAGGGAAAATAGAGAGTATGCAGCTTTGTGAGTGAGAAGAGAGAAAGGAAGAGAGGGATAGAGGTTACTTACTTTTATGAAGAATATTATTGGGACTTGATCTTAAAGTAATATTACCTACTTGGATAATGCAGTGAGTAACATGGCTTTGGATATTTCTTTCGACAAACAAGACCCGACTTTGTACACAACTATTATTATTTGCTTCTGTGTGGATTTGCGTGTGCGTTTACTAAGTGTGCATGCAAAGCTATCCGAAGCTATTTGTGAAATGTCTGGGATGAGCTCATAAATGGAGTCATAAAATACTCCTTGATGCTCTTGTATCATACCAAAAAAGAAAGTACGAAAGTAGTAATATGTGCGTAGTAAAGTCAAAATTCCAACATCGACACAGTCAGAAAGCACAACAATGTGGCGTGCTGTGTCTTTGTAACTTCTACGTATATAGATAATCAAGACAAAAACGATGCTATCATTTGTTTCTATTGAATCTTACAGAAATAGGTCCTCCTCTATCAAATGTTGGAAACTTTACCATGTTTTATAAAGCGGTAAATGTACATTCGCAATTGGTTTATGGTACGTTATATGTGTTGAAGAGACGGTTCCCAATTGCTTCACATGTATTTGACAAAATTTATCTAGAAATCTACAAGGAAATGCGTAGTTTATATCATCGCCAATTCTAAGCTCCAAAGTTGGATATGAAAAAGTGGTGAATGACAGCCGGTGTGATTGAGTATACTGTATGTATATGTTCGGTGGTGGTGGTAATAGGGATGAAACGATTGAAATGACTTTTACCCGCCAAGACATACAAAATGGGCATTGCATTGTGTGTAAATGTTATGAAGAGTAGAATATCATGAGCATAACAGCCCAATTCAGAGAAATCATCCGGCAATAGTAGCAGAGGAAAGGAGCAAGGAAGAAGTCATACAACAATGCTAAAACAACAACAGAAATAGAGATGCAGAGATGTAAATTGGTGACACAACAAACAATTGTGAGCTGGTTGGCTTAAGATGTAAGCATAAACACAAACTTCCTAAAAGAGCGAGAAATAAGATAGTGCATCGCATATGGGACACATGAATGGAGGGGGAAAGAGGCATTACAAAATGAATGGAAGCTGACGAAGACGAGAATGTTGCGTAGAGTTTGTATGAATGTATGCATGTAACTACATGATCTATAGAAGAATCTATATTGTGGTAGAATACAACTTGCCCTTTCCAGGAACATTACTTTGGTAGATTCTTCTTTAAAGTTTTTGTACTTGTAAACCCCTTTTCTATGTACTCAAATTATGGTTTAGTTAGCGAATATATAATATTTAACGGATAAAATGCCGAACAGTTTGTTGTTTGGTGCAGTAGTGTCTGCTTCTGAGCTCTGTTGGTTTATGAATGACGAGCAATAACTGTATGCATATATTATTACATAATATGGCATGTCCCATGACGGTATAATTTTGGAAAATTTTTGGATGATGCACACACAACAACATTTATGAATCATGCTCTTGGTAAAGAAGAAAAGTACCTCGGTCGTTTGGTTGTTGTTGTCGTAGCTTTTCTCTCTTCATATTATGTAAACCATGTGATGTTCTTGTTCTGGGCATTTCTCTAGTCGCAGTTTTATAACTTGAGAAGACGAGCAAAATAGTTTAATACGATGTAAAAAAATGACTTCAACTTTGCCTTGTGTATGATAAGCGCTTGCATTTGCGTATTTATGACATGGCAAGACCACTAGGCTTTCTGTTTTCACTTTTATTGCAAATAGGCTGGGCTACATTTTTTCTTCTCTTGGAAATCTCGTCCCTATTATTATTACATATTGGCTTGAAATGTGCTTATAAATGCTAAAATGTATCTGTTTATTTACTTGACGTATGTACGCATTTTTATAAATACATAGCCCTATTAACTTTACGTCTTTGAAGCAGCAACTGGATGAGATGTTTACTTCCTTTTGAGGATACAACATCAATGTTTACGAGGCTGTTAACTGACAAAAGGAAAAGAAGATGCTTGCAACACATTGACGAAGAGAGATTGACAACATAGATAGTCGACTAATACAACACACTGAAAACGATGATTTCTTTTCCTCTTCTTAACCTAATAATTTATACACTACATATGTAGTGCTTGCTTTTGCTGTTCAAGTAAAGAAATAACTATGCACAAAAATCATACAAGGATATTAAAGCAAGCCCGTATTTTCCCCTCTTTTCATATTCTCATTCTCTCTATTACTGCTTCCATTTCTTTTGATGACTTCATCATTAACAAGAATGCAGTATATGGTAGTTGTCATAATGCATAAAATTATTCCGCCTCTTTCTTCACATTCTAAATCCTTTGTAGAAATATGAAGGCAAATATTCATCCACCACCAGACACCAAAAGTGTTGTAATTGCGTGAATTCCGTCTTTTGCAAAACTATAGCAGCTGCATAAAAACTTAAATAATGCATGTTGGCTGCCTAACTTGGGACTAGTGATTTGTTTAGTAGCCTTTAAGTAAGCCAAACATATTTGTATAGTGAGGAGAAGAGTAAACAGAAGCGGTAAATACAAGAAGAGAAGAGAACTTAATTTTTATGCATATATTTAAAGGTTACGTGTCTAATAGGCAATATTCATATCCATAAAGTTCATATTCCTTTAACGCTGAGAGATGTTTTTGTTGATGCGACGCTAATAAACTTAATATTTATTGGATACCACGCCATAGTACAAAGTGCAGCTTACCGCAAAATAGCAAGCAGAAAGAGACACAAAAGAGTGCTAGTGGAAGAAGACGACCCAGAAGAAGCCTTGTTGCTGTTTGTATTCTCGGCAAACTATGTTGACTTTTTGGGGCTGCTGTGTGTGTGGCAGGGAAAATAATTCATTTTCAGTTTGTAACCTCTCTGACAAATGCCAGCAAGTAGCTTCCGTCGCTATATGAAAACAGTATTTGTTCTCTTCATCAGAGAAAAGAGGTGTGTAGTAGAAGAGGGGACCTAAAAGTATTATTCATTCGCAATCAGTAGAGCTGCACTCCTCCTGAGTGTGCCTGCAATCGACTTTACTGAGGAGACTACTCCGACTTCACAGCGGAAAGCGAAAGTTAATTTTATGTACACGAGGTGTTTAATGTACCCTGAAGCATGAAAACCACTAGGTTTTCCCTCATTGTTACCTTTCTGGTTTCATAGCTTATGTAGATTATTATTGTTACAGGATAGGTATATTAAATGGAGAAGTATACTTGTAAACTTGTCATTCTCTTTATTATGAATTCTTTACAAAGGTATTAATATATTTTAGGTAACTTTAAGAAAGAGTGCGAGCCTCATCTGTAAGTTAGTGTGCTGAAGAATACTTTGGGATCACTTTTACTACTACGTTGGTGGGATATCCGAGAATGGGAAGACATAATAATAATCATAATGATAATAGCTAGTAGTTCGGTTGTGTTGTCGTTGAAGGGTTTACCTTGCTACATAAAAGAGTTGCATAATAATATGGTCTTTGTCATAAAGTCTTGGTTGTGTATGATTAAGGAGGAGCATTATCATTATGGAAGTAACAAAAATTTAGTATAGCATACATGATTCAAGATTTATGGAACCTA
The DNA here is from genome assembly GCA_029691765.1 of Entomobrya proxima. Classification (NCBI taxonomy): domain Eukaryota; kingdom Metazoa; phylum Arthropoda; class Collembola; order Entomobryomorpha; family Entomobryidae; genus Entomobrya; species Entomobrya proxima. Next base: position 9,307,889 of record CM056170.1, on the reverse strand, counting down.
ATTATTACTACCGTACCTTTGCTACTACGCATTTTTAGAGGGAATGCGACACGAGTTTATGACTACAATGTCATTACAATTTTTGCAGGGTACTTTTCATTTTCCAGTAAAAGTTAAAACGCTTTGAAGGAAAACATAGACTAGTGAGGCACAACAGAAAGCATAATTTTATTCCGTTAAAATGGGATCTCTGACTTTTGACCAAAAACCCTTTGAGGCAGCTCACTAACAGCTTGTAATTATATAAATAATTCCAGTTGAAACCAGCAGTACATTCAAACTTTTATTTTCTCAATCAAATTTAAAATAGTAAAATTACGGCCACATTCCAGGAAGCAATCCGAACATGGCAATAGCTAAAACAAATATTTTTAGTTTTAATGTGACTTGCCCTCGTTCTGGTTTGGAGATGGAGCAAAAACCAAGTAAACTAACACCAAAACAGAGCCAAGAAAATCTGTTGTCACTTGCGTTGTATAGGCACTACAAAGGGTAACAATAAAATTCTCGCATAGTAGAGTTTTCGTGTCTCACTAACTTGTTGGCTCTTCCGCACACAAGGGTGATTAACAAGGAGACTAATAAACGTCGATAACAGGCACAACCCCCAAAAAAGCTTTGTCAACTCACGCTGGCTCTCAGGATATTTTCCAGTTCAGATGTTCCACTTTTCTCGATGAATGCATAAATTCCATTTTACTGTTATATGGAGAATATATATTATCTCCATGCATGTGTGTAAATGAATTCTAAAAGACCAGCAACAGACTCATAGTCTGCTGTTGTACAACTATTCATGATACAAAAGTAAAAGAAAGCTTTTCAAACAATAATTTTCTGCTTCTTCTTCTTCCAACCAAACTGAAGACGATGAGAGCTTGCGAGTACACCGCATTCCTCTTTACGCTTTTCCCCTTACATGTTAGTTTGCCCTATTTAAAAGTCATGTTGCCTTTGGCTAAAGTCAAGTTCTTCTAGAAGAAAAGTGTTGTTGTAGGGAAAAGGGAGTAGGCGGAGGAGTGTGAGTTCAAGAGAAAAGGCGAAATGAAACTTGGACTACATTTTGTGTTGTGTGTAAGTGAGTAAACTGTACATACCACATCCTCCTTCTTTCTCCGTTTTCATTCATTTTAGCCCTACGGAGGAAAGCAGGAGAGTCTAATTAGACTACGGAAAATTTAATTTCGCCATTGATGATATTTTCTGAAAGTTTAGACAACTAACTACCTCTGCTATTACTACCACCACTAGAAGCAACAACACCAATAGCATTTACCACATTGCCTCTAACCACCATGGATCTGTGAAAGATATAAATTGTTAGCTTATAATGCGCATGGTTCTACAAACAATCATACTAACTATATAGCCACTCTTTTCTTCCAACTCTGCTTATATGGTGAAGTGGAGCAGGAATTATTGCAGAGTTAAGCTATTTAGTTACTGGGAAAAGAACATTGCAGCTTTGATAGGACAGGGTACTACACAGTCGCCACCACCACCGAACGACCGGCCAAAACCTTTTTCTCATTGAACTACAAGTGGAAACCTACTTATATGAGGAGCGTGTTCAAGAAGTGAATGAAGTGCAGAAATGAAGCCCACAGTATATATTCGTTTTTAAGAAAAGACAAAACTATCGCAAACTACCCCTAGAGCTCCGGTAAGCAGAAGAAACAAGCTCTGGAGTCAGAAACATAACTTCTTCTTTTTCACATTATTATCATTTATACCGCTACTTGGACTGCTGTTCTGTTATACTCTTTTTCGAATGCGTATATTATATCGAGCATTAAAAACAGTTGGGTTTTTGTTGGTACTGTTCCAAAGAATCATTTTCTTTACATACTCACGCTCTCATAGAGTATTCCTTTAAAATCCACAAATAATATCGAAAAGAGAAAGTAGTCGATTGTCTGCCAAGATGAATGTAGAGTTGGATTTTTTTTTGCTCTGGATGGATACATTCTCAGGGTGCTTAACGCACTGCATTCTGCTTCTTGCGTGCAAAGAGGCATGTCTGTCTGTTAAAACTTGACAGTTTGTATGCAACATTATTACAAGGTCGTTTCTATCAGTTTATGCATAAACAATAGGTATGTTTTTTGTACTTGACTAACGTCAGTCTGTGATTGCATGCAGAATAAATTACCTCAAAAGAGAAAGAAAAAATAATGCGTAAGAGCTGCACCAGAGGAAGTAGAGTCCCTTGGGAAAACCATTGCTTTGCATTTGTCAAGTGAGCTTGAAATAAAAAAAAAACTGGCTGAAATAATGGGTAACTTTTTGCTACGCTAAAGAGTTTCTAGAAAAACATGTATGTGGTTAAAATTCAGTTCTGTCTCCATGCACGGAAATATTATGCAGTCTGTGATAGCATCTTTGTTTTACAGTTTCAATGAAAAATTGCACGTTAGTGACTTGCAAAGGTACATTGTATGCATACACAACGAGTATGTCGGCGGAAATAATAGAATCTTGTCGCGTGTGCTTATATATTTTAGATAAATAATAAGAGTATATATATTTTCATTTGAAAAACGAAGATATATTTTATTTTCATGCATAATATTAACCATTCAGATACTTGCGTGTCCCAACTTGTCTATGTAACTTTTTATTCAAGCTAGCAAGAATGCCAAAATTACCTTTGAATTTCTTGAATTTTTTTGATCAATGAATTTCTGCTTCCTTTAAAATTAACACTGTCAATTTAAAACGATTTTTTTCATAATTTGTTACATGGAAGCTTACGGCTATTATGAGACTTTTAAAACACTACATGAATGAAAGTATATTGTGTATTACAGACGAAGGAATAGGTAAATATACTTTTAAAAAATAAATGGCACATTATGTATGTTTGAGTTTTTTGTATGGAATCAACCCTAGAATAAGCCCATATTTATTCTATCTGAGAAATTCTTTAATTTTATCATTTTTAATTATTTTAATTCATGATACCAGTTTCCAAAGCTTAGCAATTTTTGAGCATCTAATAGCAATACTTTTATGTTTCTAGATCAGTTTGATCACTTTTGTGCGAAAAAAGAAAGGCAAAGAAATTATGCAACCAATTTTGCTTGCGTGTAATTTATTTGAATACTCAAAACTACAAGAAAATGTAATAATGTTACGTATACCTTCATGTGCTTGGATTTTCATTTTAGCGCAATAAACATACAAACTTTACTTACCCCAATTTGCAAGGAGGGCCCAAAAGAACGCTACTCTTTCTCGAAGCATCTTCGTGCAAAAGTACTAGTATTAGAACAAGGATGAGAATTTAAGGTTGATGTTCCTGGCTACATGAACTAGTGTCTGGAAAAGTAGTAGTTGGAATGGGATTCCAGTAACACTTGGGACGAAAATTTTAACAGAATTTTCCAACACTAACCCAATGTCGAACTCGTTCCTGTTACAGAAAAAAGTTTGATTTCAGAGTATTAGTTGTTGTAAGCGAACAAGTAGGAAAGAAAATATTTTACGTTTTTACTAGCTTTTTGCCCTCCTTCATCCTTCACTCTTCTTCTCTCTACTAGATTGAACAAGTTTAGGTTTAGGTGTAGCTAAGGTGCTTAGCGATTATAACTTGTCAAAATAATTAAAGTCTCAGGTGGGCTCATTACAAAACTTTCACCAACATCATCTCATCATCAGCGCAATAATTGTAGATTCAAAAGTATGATTATAGTAAAAGTTTTTCGTGATAATAATGTGCTCGGATGTTGTGACTGGCATTTGTTGAACAACCAATAAGTTAGCAAGAAAATGACAAGATGTTTGTTGGTTTCTTTGAGAATTCTGTCGGGTCTATATTCTGCATATATAAGAATTCTACAAACTTCCAAGTATAAATTGCCCTTATTTAAAAAACTTTCTCTATAGCATTCAAAAATGAAAAGAAAACATGAAAAATTATGATAGACTGCGTATTTTATGTATTGGCAGGCCCTGAGTACATATATATAGCTATACATAGAGAAAGAGAGCGTATTTGAAGAAACATGGCTTTGGAAGAATAGTAGAAGCTAATTAACATCAATATTTGCTTTTCCTTAAACTCTTCTGAACAGGATTCAAATGGGACGCAAATGTAAAGTTAATTTTTATTTACTTACCTATGTGCAAATTGTTTAATCAAGAAGTGTTTTAAAAGTCTAGCCAATATGTTTTTAAAAACTAATTTTAGAAATAAATTGTTTATAAACTTACAAGTATTGGGCGGGCTCTCTCGATGGTATAGGAGTGTAAGGCTCGCAGTACTTCACTTCTTGTTGTACATGTAATTTCGTAATGTTTCAGATCAACCAATTTGTTGGTAAAATAGACACCAAACCATTTATTTATCAGCAACTAACAACAAAAATGATTGTTTCAAGACGTTCTATACTTTTTCAAAGAATTTGTCGTGATACACACTCATTTGACTCTAGGCCTAGGGTTCGTTTCTTTTGTTTTCTTTCACTCTAGATTCTGATGGTAATGCACTTTTGCACTCCATCACCACCAAAATGAAGTAGTAAAAAGTAAATGTCTTTATTTTCTCTAAGAAGTCTTTCACATGCAATTGTGGCAAAGCAGGATTTCCATAGGGTTGTCCGCCAATCTCAATAGTAAATGAATTGGCTTGTTTTAAACTGCAATTACCATCAGCTTCATGCAAACAAATTTGTTCAATAATCTAAAACTTTTAACTCCAGTCTTTTACACCAAATCTTTAACAGACACAAACTGTTTTCTTCTGACAAACTTACCCTTGAAGAAAGCACGGCCTTCGGTTATATAATAATTAGTAAACTACAAAATAGTGAAATTGTCTGCGATACAATATTAGACCTGACTTTTGGCTTCCCTTTTGCTCCGATAGTCCAAAAACATGAAATACTTAGTTTGACTTTCATTCAGCGAAGCACAACGCGTGATTGAATTGAAAGTAAAGTGAAGAGTAAATTAATTCCCATCATTTCTTCTTTTGCTTCAACACGCTCAACTTTCTTTTCTTTCCCTTTCTTACTCTTTCTTCCTTGCTATATGAAACCTAAATATAGCGTGATTCCGACACAGCTTTCTATTTCCAAATAGTTAAATTTTATCTTATTCTTATTTCAAAAAGCCGTCAGTCACCCGAGTAGATATAGATTCTATTAGTTGTCTTTAAGCTTTATTTACTAGCTTGCCTTTAATGATGATGATGATGTTCGGCAAGAGAACAAAGCTCTCTCTTCCTCCCTACCAGCAGCGTCGCTTGAAAGTGAACAAAGAGGAATGCTTCTTGGCGCAACTCTATGTATATGTTATTGTTGCATTCACTTGGTTTCCTTCCTTCTCCCTTGCTCTATAGCTTCCGAAAATGGAAAAGTCTTTTCAGTTTATTTGATGCAAGTGAGTGAGTAATCAACACACTCTCTCTATTATTACCGAGTTGTGGTCGTGTCTACTTTGGATTTTTGGCTCGAACTTTACCACTTTGCTTTTTCCGTGTGGTTTACCATGCAACTGTATAGATTGTCTGCTAATAATAATGAATGCGTCAAGCCTAACGTCAAGGTTTTACTTTTTCAGCATGTAGTTTTTCTCTCGAATTACTTGTATAGTTTCCTCGAGGTATCTGTATGGTGCTGGGAAACGAGGAGGATGTGAATGAATGCCTGAAGCTTATGCGTTTTGGCTTTTTGTTGCTTTCTCCCTCTCCCTGTATACTAGTACTAGTACTGATGATGCTCCCTGCTCTCTCTGAGTCTCCTTACTACTACATTAGCTAGTATGATGCTCTCTTTTTCTTCTTCTGCTGATCTAACTTGTTTGGCTTCTTGGGCAATACTGTGAAAAGTGGATGGGATTCCAGGAGCTTTATATAGAAACCCGGTGTGCCGCAATAAAGAGCAAGGCCCCGAGAGAGTGGCTCAACTCATCCACTTCCACTACTTCTACTACGCCACTACCGCGACTCGGTTTTTCCTTTATACTTTCAATACAATGTTGCATTCCAATGCATGCATGCCATCACACCAACACCAAAATGCTGATACTAACTTACGTGCTTCTTAAAACGCTCTACATACAGTTGTAAAAAAACTAAATAGTATGTTTACACTTACAGTCAGCATATTAAGAGACATTGTGCTTAGTGTAAATATACAAGTGGTGATTATATTATGTATTTTTTGCTAACATTATGCTTTATTCTTTGTGCGACTGGGATTTTTGATTTTATGGAAAGTCACTCAAGCTCACTTCTTGGACTTTCTTAGTGCTGTTGTGGCTTACTTAAACTCTGGTTTACTCATTTTTAATCCAAACACTTTTCAGTTCACACAGTAGCTTTTCCTGTCCTTCCAGCATTCAAGCTTTTCTTTGATTTTGTAATTGGTCATATACATGACAATTGGTCAGTTACATATATGACCAAAGTTAGAGTAGTAGGTTGATTATTTAAATACACCCATCCGGATGGGATACACCGATATATCATGCGGATGCGCATCCGTTCGTTGAAGAAAATTAATCAACAAAGTTGGATAAACTGTAGTTCAATCCTCAATGTCAAATACTTTTTGCCAGAAACCTTGTCTCATTAAGACCATCCTTTTGATATCATCAAATTCCGCAGAATGTTATGCAGCAAAAGCTATGCATGACACAAACCGAAGGGGAACAAAAACAGTACCGAAAAACTATACCTGGAATCCATGTTGTATCTTCTACATTTGCCATTTTGCAAAAATTGCACTCATATCGGATGTAAAAATTTATATTGAATTTTGTACAAAAAAGTGGGGTTTGTTCGAGACAGAGAGAAAGCAATTCAATCTACGGACGCACAGGACAAAACGAATGACCTTTTCATAAAATTCGCAACACTGAACATTGTTCATGTTCTACTTCATGGTTCTACATAAATTAAATTCCCTGTTCTGTAAAACACTTTAAAACTATGCAATTACATGTATAAAGTTTTCGTGAAATCTGCAACTGTTTCAATTGCATAAATGCGATCATCGAAATAAATTTTTGCAATTCAGTAACTTGCAGTAGCTGTAGCCCTACTCTACTCTTACGTGGATACATAATCTGGATATATTATATCCAGTAACACGGTGCTTTGTAGTATGTTTTATGGTAAGTCTAAGTATCAAATGGGAAAATTTATTATAAAACCGACTGAAAATGTCAGTGCAAGGCTTCATACAAACCTAATCCCAACTATGTCATTCCAGCAGAGCTCTTATTACAACTACTATACTTTCTTTTGGCAGCACAACTCTCAAATTGAATCTGGAAATCTGACAGGTTTTTCTTCCAATATTTTAGACGATTGATCCTGAATTTTGCAATAGTGTTAACTGATAAATGTACATATAGACAAACTGCTGTTATATATAACACAATATTTCATGAAAGCAATATAAAACTACACGATGCAAAAAATATAGAGGAAGAATATGTTTTGCAGAGTAAGTTGCTGCGGTTGTAATACATACTAACCTTCAGAGTGTGTGGTCCTACTAGAGAAATTCTCAACACACCATCACAGCACACAATTCCATTTCACAAGAGAAGAATTGGATTTTCATCGGAATCCTCAGAGTAATACTTTTCAGGAAGTGTGTCACTTGAGATTTTGACTCTCAGTTTGTTATCTCTCAAGAACAACAGAGAAAGAATGACGAAGATTCACCCTCCGTACTTCCCTTTTCTACATCATCAACACAACACCACACTACCAACTACAATAAAAAGACCTTGTCCTTTTTAAAGATTTTCATCGAAATATACCAATATACTTATCCATCCATGCACATAAAGGATAAAGCAAGGGGAATCCAGAACCAAAACTTCAATCTTGAGCTTCCGTGTTCTCCTCCTCAACGGCAATCTTTTCTATGAAATAATGTTATGTAAGAATTGTTGCTGGCTCATGCTCTTAATGGAGTTATACGCTTTGCAATCTAGCGTGACATGACTGAAACCAAGTCCCTTTCCATTTCTTCTAGACACGGAACTAAAATTGTCGCAATACGCATTAAAGAAGAAAAAAGTTTGGCGTATATGAATACTTATGTGACATATCTGTTTTCGTTTAGGCAAGAGCGCAATGTTGTCTGGTTCCTTTCAACAGAAGGAAACATGATGGAAAGTACGCTGTGTGCAATTGGTGCCGTCTATTCACCCAGTACATGGTTGTCTGTATCGGAGAAAAGGCGTATCGGTAGAGAAAGAAAAGTCTGTCGTCTTGTTGGCAGCTCTTAGCGTTTCACCCATGCATACCTTACAATTTAGCAAAATATTAGTTCAAAAAGTTCAAATTACTCAAGTAAATTTTTGGTTTAATATGCAATAGTGAAATCGTAAACTTTCATTTCAACAATTTGGATCGGTGATATGTGGAAACTTGCCATATCAAATGAATCACAAATATCCTATTTGATGTACCTATTTTCTTCCAATAAGCCAACTAATTTGAAAAATTATCTTTTTTTTACCAAGTTTCAGTATTTATTACCAATCCGCTTCTATTGAATTTCTTTTAAATGGTCATGAAAAGAACTTAATCGGAAGTTACTCATTTTCTCCTTTTCTTCTTTCATTTCGCACATGATGCAGCAGAAATGAAATGGCTAAAGTACAGTCATTATCATTTTATTCGTATATCTTTTCTGTAAGCTTGCCCAAGCCTCGGCACATAAAATCCGTACAATTTGAACTGCACGCGTGGATGATTGCTAGAGTCATAAACTCGCCTATATTAGCTTTCGATTCTATGGGCAAAAATGAGATAAGAAAAGAAACTTATATTACATTATTGCATTTGCATAGACTCATAATATAATACCCACCATTTTTCTGGATATAATTTCAACAAAATGCTTTCTGTATCACTCACATGTGTAGACGACTGTACACTTTTCTCTTTGGCTTTTCCTGCTCACTAACAGTCGTATCCTCTCTCAGAGACATGCTGACACTACCATTCTACAAGTTCACTTCTTCATTCATATCATCTCATTCGCTTTATTGCTCCTTCCAACTAACTGGAAGTTGTTTTAACAGTTGATCTCCTTCCCTTTTCCTCTCTGTCTTTCTCTCTCCCTTTCCATTTTCATGTCAAACTGAAAGAACCACGATGACAGCTTAAGTAAACCCATGAAACCGACTTCACTGATTCATTTTTGTACATCACCAATTGTACGGTAGTAGGCGCTCGCAATACAAGATATTATTGCACCACCACAGCACAATACCATACTAAGCCAGTGCAAGTACGGGTATTATCTGATGACCTGGAGATTTGCTTTCTTGATTACACTTGTGCTGATGCTTGCCTGCTGCTGCTGCCTCTTTTGGCGCTTCGCCACTTGATTTTAGGTCACATAAAGATAGATCCTTCAGCCAAAGGCAATGAACCAAAAAGTTATTGCCCGTTGTTAATTGCTGTTTTATCATTGTCTCCTTCACTTCTAATATTATTCTCATGCTTCGTGAGCACAAAACACACACACACACACTGCGGGATGACATTAGATGTCTCATAATAAGTGTGCAGTGCGGTGTGCTTCTGATGGCCGTGTGGTCTGGACTGAAAAGCCTCTTTCTAAACCTAAATATTACTTAAGCTTTTCTGAGGTCACACAACTGGAACAGAAGAAAGAAAGTACCATTTTCAGCCACCATCCCAAAACTTGCGGTGACTGGTGACTCATAGATATCGCCTCGATTTCACACTTTTGCGATGCAAACAGATAATTTAATATATAACCTATCTACCTAGTAAGGAAAGATAAAACTGCAAAATTCCCATTGTCAAAATTGTTTGCAAGTTGTTCGTTGTCCATGCAGTTCTATTACATAGCAGCATTAATATATTTACGCAATATAATCTGCTTCAGTTCCCCTTGATTTTACCCAGTAAGGAATGAAAAAATATATTTTAACAAGTTTTCAATTACAGTAAAGATGCGTACTGGTAAGTTTCTATAATATACAAACTGGGAATTTCAGAAACTAGTGATTCGACTGAAAAATGCATGCACTATCTTTAATAATAAGTTGAATAAGTATAGCTAGGGTAATAATTTCATCACAAAGATGATTTTTTTACCCTCTTGGTATTTGACGACAGATAATATAATGTACAAACATGCTAGCTGTAAAAACACACGGAAGCAGGGAGAGATTATGTGAAAAGAGGGTATTAAATTCATACCACCCCGAGAATACCAGTGAGATTAAGTACTCCACTTTCACTTCACTACACACGCTTTCCGTATATTCATAATGTATTATTACATCATATATATTGTTTATTTGCCCCTCAATAAAATGATTCCTATTCTTTATGCTCATTTCAACAGAAGCCAGAGAGTCGAGAGAATTGCAGAGAAAGAGAGATGAGGGAGGAGGGGAGAGACACTAGAGAGAAAAGACTGTATTAGAGACAAGAGCAGAAGCCACGCCATGAAAATAAGGAAAAGAGAAGAACGTGCCAGTTAATGGCTCCACATATGTCATTGGATTAATTGGCCGTAACAGCGTCACCATCTGGTTCATTCATCCAGGAGATGCTTGTGCGTACCAGAACCACCTAAAAACTTCATAACTGATTTAGATGAGAGTATATATTCCTTGTATACTAAAGTCATTACTGTTTTCAATAACACTGGAATAATTCCCTTAATTCCTTGAAACATCTCTGTTACACGCTCAACTTTTAAAGTTTTTACTTTATTGCTTTCACTCGCGTATTAATTTCAATAGTCTTTTCTGTGTAGATGACATAAAACATGTTTCATATTGTCGTTTCAATTTTTTTAGAAAACAAGACCTAATTATTCCCAGTGGTCTTTGATGGTTAAAAGATACTTACAACCAAACTACAGCAAATTAGTAAATTACATATATAGGTATCTATAAAAGGACATCGAACCTTTTGCGAGCTTCACAAATTCCCATTTCAGAGTACGTTTATTCTAGAATGCACATTTCTAGATGCTGGCTTCTCCTTGTCATGAGTCATTTTAGGGAAACAGGCTAAATGTGAACTTCTATTGATGTGTACAGCTTCTCTTTTTATTGCTGAACAAATGAGTCGATTGCACTGACACAACGCTACATATTACTCACGAGATCATTCTTTTCCAGTTAAAAAACCAGACAGACAAAATCACGTTTTCCCTGTTCATCAATGAGGGATCATAAATACTTTAGCCATTAAATGAGTTTTTACGAGGGTACTTGTGCATTTTGCCAAGACCAGCAGAAAAGCGGTAGTAAACGGTATCAACAAAAATGAGAAAGGCTCTAAACTACTTTCACTGCTTAAATAACTGAGAAAAATCATGCAATCTAGAGCGCTACTGGATACAGGCAAGTCTTTTTGTGTAAAACACTTTGGTGTTCATTGTAATCGTGATATGCCTACATGTTTTTTGCTTCTCTTGCCTTCTCATGATGAAATGGCCCTTTTTGAAGATTAGCTGACAAGGCTTTGTATGAAGCAAAGATATCTGGTATAACAGGAACCTCCGCCCACAATGTGATGCAGCTTTGGCCACTATTTAAGTTTCAGAAAACGCAAAGACCATTTCTGTAAATACATGGTTTAGAATGATTTCATTGTGCACATGCAGTGACTGCACGCACGCAATGGGAAAACTTGCCGGCTTTCATCAGGCAGCTTGATCACTTCTACTTCTAGCGAGATGAATCATACCTCCAACCCTACGCACAGCAAACCAAGACCACAAATCTTTTAAAGGTGAAAACCCGATCTTCTAGGAGCAAAAGCATTTCTTCAGCTTCATTCCATTTCCTCTGACTTCCTTTTCATTTACAAATTTACGTGTCATTCATTTTCAAAGATGTTGATTACCACCGGCGCTGTCACAATTTTTACCCAAAATTACGCTTCCTACTACACCTACATAGTTCATATAGCACATAATATGCCATATTAGCAGATATTATATTTTGTATTCGTTGTTTGATAGATGTTGGTTGTGTGGCTGAGATGGCTGTGGTCGTGTCTACTTTTCTATAGTAAATACATGTTAAATGCATTCTCACAGCGTGAAGTATGAGATGAAACTATCATATCTGCCCTATTCTATTCTTTCGGTACGCTAGTTAGGTTTCGTGAGGGTGAACAAGAACAAAATGCTTCGGTTTTCTTTCTTTTTTAGCGGTTTCCTTCTCGGTTTCGATACTTATTTTTTCTTATCCACCACCATTACCAAGTTTTGTACTCTTTGTACTAATGCAAAAATGTAAAGAATAAAATTTTTGTGGAGCCATTACGGACAGAACAGGAGGCTTGTATGGTAGGGCTAGTTGAGTACCACTACATATGCCTCTACGGTTGTTCTTTCTATTGGTCGGTACGTGATATCACAAAAAAGACAACCACTACTATTATGCAGTATAGAGGACTTTAGAGTTGAGGAGTAAAATAGGTGTCGAGTACTCTGGGGACCACCTTTCATTTTATTGCCAACAGCTCGTTTCGCTTAAGTGGCAAGAGCAGTACTATGGGTAATATAGAATTGAAGAGTGGAGGACCGAAAAATACTCACTTGGACAAACTAATATTATACAATATCTTCTCTACTATGTGGTGTACAATATATTAGTGGAAGAAGAGGGAAGGGTGGTGATGGAAAAGCGAAAAAATATGTATCTGTGTACATGAATACATACAAACTATTTCCAAAAGGAAGACTAGGTGACCAAAGCAAGCTGAAAAGCCATAAGGCTTAAGCCAATGGACTAGTGATAGTTTCCGTTCAGTCGCAAAGTATTTCCTATTTTAGTTTGTAGGGCCATGAAAAAAGGGAAAAGAGTTGGAGAAAGCACCGTCACATTCACAGCTCACTCAACCAGCACAAAAGCCATGAATACAAGTGTTATATGCATACCACTACTACCACACACAGCACCACCGCCACCGACCAACCACCACCGCACATTTTTAGGGAGCTGTGGCAGAGGTAAAAATGTGTGTATACTCTCTGGGGTGCATGCATATTACATAGGAACGGAAAGAGCAATATATGAGTTTGACCATCAAAGTGGAAACTGGCACGTAGTTTTTTTCACATTTGCTTTACTCAAACCCTCTCAATACATCTTTTCTCCACCAGCGTTGCGGAATGAAGAGGAATAAAAAAGTTATATGTAGACATGCGAGCAAAGTAACACTGTGATGAGTTTCGCATTTACGGGCATACAAAAATACATGTTTTTACGGGGATAAAAGGGAAGGAAAAGGACTCATTCATGCCGTTTTCAGATCCTCATCATCCTCTACAAAGAGAGAAAAGCACACCAATGAGTAAGTACTACAAACTATTACAACAGCATCCACCGACAAACAACACTGATGACTCTTGTTGTTGTGACTTGCTCTTTTTCTCGGTTTTTGGCTGGTCAATCTTATCATGATCATGGTCGTCCTCGTCATCACACGACGATGATTGCCTTTACGGACCAGCAGCAATAGTCATCAACATCGTCAATGAAGAGAGTAAAAACTGAATTCTAAGCAATAGTTTCTACTCGTTTTGTGATGATGATGATAATGTCTGTGAACTTATTACATGTGTTTATTACTTGAGTATACATGTATGTGTAATTCCAGTCAAGTATTTATCTTGGTATGAAAGCGCGCGCAGTTATCTACCTCTTTAGGAACCAGAAATGTACTTTCATGGATTCCCAGACAAGACCTACAATTTATACGATGTCCTGTTTTGCGTTCTTCTTTAACGATACATTTTAGCTTGTAGTACCAGTCAAAATTACACGTTCGTTATTTTTCCACTTACTGTTTTTGTAGCAATCGTAGTTTCATAACATCAGATGAGGTACACGTGATGGTCGTAGATGAAAGTGAGAGAAAATATGCCTACGTAAACATTGTAGGGCAAGTGGCCCTACTTTGTCTCTCTTTTTGAGTTTTCCATTTCTCTGACTTTCTCCAACGAAATCCCATCTTTCTTTATGGTAATTGACCAACTACTCTTGTATCTGAGCTAGAAATCTACATTATTTCTTTCAATTACAAGGAAACTTGGTGTTTCCTAATAACGCGATATCCATTGTGAAAACTGCCCATGAAAATATAATGAATCCAATGAGCTTGACTAGGCTTTGCTAATTAGGTATGCGAATTATAATATTATTTTATTCTCATCCAAATCTAACACCTAACACCATTAGATTTAAAACACCAACATAATACTTATTCCAGATTATATAAGTGACAAAAAATATTTATTGGTAATGTTCCTTATGTCAATGCATGTCCCTAATAATACGCATTGGTATCTGTTTTCTACGCCTCTGAATCATCTAAATCTTTATTTTGCTATAGACAATAACTGGATTGTATTTCACTAACATATACAATAAAACTAAGGAGAAAACAACTCACAAATGGTTACTTAATTAATCTAAAAGTAGATTACAATCGACGATTAATCGACGAAAATAAGCCAAAAACAACAATATATTATAAACACTATGCAGAGATATGCTGACGAGACAAGTATGCGCGATTGAAACCTATCGATGACTCTAAAACGATTTCTTAGAAAAAGAGAAGGATTTACACTACAAAAAGAAAATGTGTCGGTTAATATTAAAAGATGTTTTTCATGCAATATGAATCTTTAAAGCTATTCTTACGGTTACATTCACATTTTAAAAACAGGAATACTATGCCAATGGCTGTTTAAAGAAACCGGCCCGACAAACACAACATCGGCAGCGTACATGCCGCATAAATAGTTCTACACTTTGAAGTATAGTTGCTGGCAATAATTTGCACCGGGAATATGTATACATATAACATATGTGTATACCCATTGTACGTACATTTTACTACAAAACGTGTCTTGGAGAAAATACTTTCTCTCCCGCTCCCAGAACAGAACACGTTTTGGATGAGTTGCCAGAACGAATCGTGTAATGAATGTTTAGTCCTGGAACGAAGCGGCGGAATAAGCAAAGCTGGTGAAATGGAATAAAAAGAAGCTGCTGTTTTTCGTGCAGAGAGAAATATGAACAACAACATCACACCCAACACCCCGTAAGTAGGATTGGTTTCGTTCTGAATGCATTTGATGATGTACTACCTTTCTACCTAAGCGCCACACCATCTTCACCACTATCACGATCTCACGACAAGTATGCAATACCACCACCTCATACAACATATTCTTTGTGCTGCTCATCTTTCTTTTTTCTGATGATGGCGATGATGCAGCACATGCATATATTATTATACTGCTCAGCTCAGCAGCATCAAACAACCTGGCTTCCATTTTTCTGCTTATTCGGTTCAAAAAACGTAAAGTAACACTCTTGGTAGTTTACATATTGTTAAATATTTTCTTCCATATTTTTGCCATTTTCACAGTACTGTACAACTTACAACTTCATATAGCTCTCCCGATGCTTCCGACAAATAACTTCATATACATATTATGTGCATTGCATCCATATTATTATTACACGTCTCGCGTGCTTTTGCAGGGAAGTATTAAAACCCTTTGAAGACCTTCAAGCATCTTGCCCTAATAGCAAGTGCAGTAGTAGTGGTAACGGCACATCAAATTTTCTTTGGAGTTGCCTGCCTGCGTATTTTTTAAAGCATTTTTATTTTATTTTTTTCACTGTAGCTGCTAACTTTCATCGGTGGCATACACGCAAAAAAGTAGCAGCCATGAAAGTGGAAATATAAGTTGTATCTGCAATAAATGGGATGAGCGTAGACAACAAAGAAAGGTAATAATACCTCCTCTTCAAGTATGGTAATAAGCCATATACACACCGATGTGAATATAAAACAAGGAGCACAAATATTTTTCTCTCGTCAGAGCAATCGTATCTGTGAAAAGAAGACAAGATCTTACTCTCACTTACACCATAGCCAAGTGGTGCACCACGAAAATTTACACGTCATATATTCACAATACAATGCATCTAACCACCAGCAACGTTACATGTATCAAAATGTGGAATCTCCTTTCAGGCATAGAAAGAAGCATTCACAATTCATAATCTCACCTCTCTCTTCCTCACAACAACAAAAAAGCAAAGCAGCAGTTTCATCTTATTTTCCACATATTTCGCCTGCAAATTTTTTTCTCTCTCTCCCCCAAATAATCTTTTCTTGTATTTTTGTGAACTATGCCCAAGCCTATATGACCATGCTCATCATTTTTTGTAAAAATCTTATTTGGGTCCATTCTCATTTTTTTGCATCTAGTTCCGTGTGCAATTCACCTGAACGAAGAGAAACACTTAGGTATGCAGACTAACACACGGACTGATGATGATGCTGGTTACGTTATTATTTTTCTTCCTTTACCTCATCATCTCATCATCAAAGGGAATCTTGCTTCAAGGATTTCTTCATATTAGGGAAGAGTAAGTTCACTGCTTCAGCTAGGAGATCCTGAAACGGAAGAAGTAAAAAATGTCTTCAGAAGTACAGGTATATGAAACGTGTGCAACGTCTATTTATGCACGCTATTATTTTACTTTCACATAGAACTTTCACCCTCTTTGTACATGTTCATACATTTTTCTTCCGACATACGTATCTACGTACATGTGTGCGTATAGATTATCTGTATATGCAACCTTTTGGTCTAGCCAATTCATCTTTTTTACCTTTTCAGAAACAAGAAGCGGACGCTTCTCATCTTCCACCCGTGATGAGTCTTTTTTTAACTTGGTGCTTTGAAGGGATGAATGAGAAAGATAGTCTACGTGAATTATTATCATTTTAAATTACATGAGTAGCTCCACGTGTACTGTGTACAAGTGAAGACCTCCTGTCAAAAAGAGCAGCAAATGGTATCACGAAGCACAACTGTTTTGGAGTACCATGATGGCTGATGACGATGACGCGACGGTAGGACTTTTCTACCAGCGTGAAAGTTTTCTTATCAAAAGCGTCTCAGCCGCTATTTCATCACAGAGTTAATAATCAAAATCAAGGAGGATGTGCCTAAGGAGGAACACTTGAAATGAAGGCATGTATATTCTCGTGTGTACTTGTCACATTTTAAATATATTACGTAATTTACTTTATATTACTCGCAAAAGGGGAGAGTGTAGTGATCAGTATCACTATCGTATAACTGACAGGTTACCACTTTCTTATTCGCCTGGTGCAATATTGCTTTTTACTGCTGCTGCCACTGCTATCCTTTTCCTCAATTTAATCTTGCTCGTTGTCGCTCGCTACATGCATATAAAAACGAATAGAACGTGCAATTTGACAGTATAACCTTTTTGTTTGCTATTCCCTCCTCATTAAACAAAATGAATTTAATGAAGCAAAATTCTTTGAAATGTGAGACAACAGGAAAGAACACGACAGCCTTTTCGTGTATTAGAGAAAGACTTACATACAAAAAGCTTTTTCGGTCCTCCGTATACATACATAATATATTATTCAATGTGAATAAACTACAATACATTCTATATAGTGTATAGAAGAACTATGCATAATATGTAAATTTAAATATTCCATGGATAAACAATATAAGTAGGCATACGAATTACAGTTAGATCAGGTTTAGAACTCAGAAACATGCAGTCAGTAGCTCTCCAAGTCATCATGTTAATGGGCATTGAGATAGATGCAAACAAAGAAAGAGTCATATTATTTATTGCAGCTATATAAACTTTATGCATATATATTTGCATTCGTTCACAACACATCACACCGCATTATCGTATATTTTTCACTGTTCTTCATGTGTAAAAGCAATACATTCCATCGCATAATGGTAATGATATAAGGGTGAGTTTTTAAGATGAGAGAATGAAGCATGCAGCAATTCTGACAAAAATATATTACAAAGCAAGCTGCCACACACTATGCAGTGCACACAACAAGCTATTATTTTTCGGTGAAGTACACCAAAAAGTAACTGAAAATTATGTTCTCCTACTTGTTATTTACTCCAGCCAAATTCACCATAACAGAGTGAGGTCCTCGTAGAGTATATATTTACAGAGAGGCACATGGTTTTAGGTTTCAACAGAACCAGTATTTCTCTGTGCTAGCTACCCAGTTTTCTACTTAAATAGTAGTCCATCGCCTGTCTAAAATCCATGCTTACTTTATGTACATCAGGCTAGAGAAGTATTTTTATGGGAAAATGTTTCAAACTGGATGTAGTAATAGTTTTTCCGTTCTGTGCTTTTGGCTGAGTAGATGTACATCAAGAGTTTATAGAACAGTACCATATAGGAAAAAGTAGGAAGGGTGGCAAGTTTGTTTTGTCCGAGAAACTTTCATTTTCATGCTTGGCAATCATCAGTTAAGACAGGTCATTTATCTTCGTTGACCGTTTTAAAACTAAAGGGTAATAGAAAAGATATCCAACGAGTACATTGTGAATGCACACTGTTGTATAATATAGTACACCCCGACACGAATATCATCACTTGGTCAGTATGCTGTTTCTTTCTCGTGCAGCTGCTAATGTGGCATGAGCAGTAAAACATAAGAGGCAGAAGAAGAGGACATGGACAGAGGAAAGTTGCCAGTCAAAAAATGAAAACTGGCCATTTGATATTATAAAATGTAAACCAAAACAGATTATCATTAGTGAATTGCATGCACCGATTATAATAGCCCTATTCTAATGGTATGTGGAATTAATCTAGCCAAAAAGTTCGTTTTTCCTCAAAACTGTTTAGTAGGTAGGAAGAAGCTATATACAAGAATATCATTGAGCTAGAAGCACAGGTAAAGTATTTATGGTAAAATTAAGAACTTTTAAGTGAACATACCAGTATTTATGTTTTTATTTGCGTAGTGTCTACGTTGTAGAGATGCAGTCTGCAAGTGTGCACTTGGTGATTTATAAGCATTATGTTTCCTCTCTGACGACCATTTTTCAAAGATTTTCCCTTACCATTTATTTAGAAATGTGTAATATTGTAAGTACTCTCCCCTGATGATTTCATATTATTATACAATCGAGAACTCTCTCTTAATTTTTGATGTAGCTAACTCGGCTACACCTTTATAATGAACATATGGCAAAAAGAGGAGGATCAGAGTTGCTTCAGTATGCTTATCTATTATAACTTGTCACAGGAAAGCTGTCTGTCTACCCTGCATAATGCATAATCGTCAGGAATGATTAATCATCATCCCTTTCTCCACTTTTTCCGTTCTCGAGAAAGTTAATATCTGGGTATGTTCCAATTATGCGATGATGAAAATAACCAAGTTTTCTATCATCTATCAGCTGCCCAAAGTGCTCAAGATAAAAAAGTGCTTCTACCACATTCCCATAATGTAATCTATACAAAAAACATATGCTTACAATTAAGAACATATCTTCATAAAAGAAAAACTTACTTTCGATAATTTCCTTGTCGCTGAACACTTCTTTTTGGTAACAGAAAGTAACGTTGATAAGATTTATTCTATATAGGTGAAGCTAACTGGAGCATATGACGAGTCTGCCTTTTACATTCAGCTAACAATATACCGAATTAATATACACACAATAATAGTCGCGTTTTGTTATAAGCATCACAAACTGTCTACTATATTTATGAACTCTTTGATGATATACATGCCGCTAACGTCACAACTTTAAGAATTCTAAACACTAACCCAATTTTTCAGTTGCATCATGACAAGTAATTTAATAATAAATTGTCAAAACAAGCGCTGTATTCAATTATTAACTTTTCTAATTATTACTTCACCCCCCATTTGTAGAACATAACTCACTCTTGTATAATGCCAGGTAAAAACTAAAAACCAACCATTGCAATATTTTGATAAAACAACCAACATTTATGTTTAGCACAACAATATAGCAAGCATGTTAAGAATTAAAGACTAATAGCTGAACCTTGGTTCATAATATTCCATCTCATCCTCCATACGAATTCAAATCTAAAATTTGGAACAATGTCAATCCAATTTCGCTTCAATTCCATGTTTTCTTGCTCTTCTTTATTGGAGCTTATATCAAGTTATCAACTTGCCAGATGGAATGACAAGAGGGTTAATATGAGTTCGTGATCATAATAGCAATGCTGCAATAACAGTAATAATCACATAACCTTGTCTCACTGGTGTATTTATACAGACTTATGCTCTCTAACTGAGAATCAAAAAAGGGAATCAGAAGCTCTTTTCAAAAAAGAAAATTGGACGTCTTTGAGACGTTGCTGAATATGTATACAATATATATGAGTTTCAAGCCAACAAGAGTTCTGCATTATATAAACAGCCATAACGCAAGGAAACGATGTATAAAGCCAGAAATTGTGGCACAATATTATTAGCGAATGATAATAATACAAAAGAAATAGCTGTGCTGGGTGAACATGTTGTTACTGCTTTTCTGTTACTACTGCCGCGGTGCCATTATTATGGCTGAATATCACATTATATTATCCCTCTTTTTTTGTAATAACTGCAGACTTTCGCCATGACTTTCTCCTTTCATATTTCTTAATAGAAGCTACTTCTACTCCATTTCAGAGAGTACCCCAATACTCTTCCAGTTTGTTAAAGTCGACACAGAGTTAGTGTTTTTTCAGTCTTTGTAAACAGGAATGCAAAATATAATCTGCAATATCGAAAGACACATAGACAAGAATAATGAAAAAATAGGATGGAATTTGGGTGCATTTATTTAAAGCATTTTTATATGCAGCATTAATGTGCAAAGCAGCTACGCTGTAAGCCAATCAAACCCATAATAAAGCAATGATTATAGTATGCAGAGAAATGTAGGATGAAATACATAATAATATATATTACTCATATATGCTCAATTAAATATTTTCGTTTTAACTACAGGTTTGTATGTTCACAAGTTTATTTGTATGTGCGGTTCCTTTCCATTATCCTATTTAACATTATTTCACCATGAGCAAATTTTAAAATTGTAAGATAAGTAGCCGTATTTTTATTACGTGAATAGCTCATGAACTTTTAAAGTCAAACTGAATTAAATATAATGATTAAAGTGCTGCGTGACTTTCCCGATTGAAAGATTTGACAAACTGTAAATAAGTTGTAAATCCGAAAATAGTCGTTCCATCCTATGCCTGGAAAACACACATCTTAATGTGCGGAGAATTCTCTGATTTTCCCAAGGATCTAATCTATATTGTTTTGAAAAGAATGCGTTTATTTGCTCTCCAAAGAATGCAACTTTTATTTCCAAAGGAGAGATTGCAATAATATGTACACGTATTCATTATTTGTATGGCATCAGTGAATAACTTGTGAAAGTATATATATCATATCCATCCAAATATCAGTTTATATCCGACGTAGATCTGCTTCTTATTATACTGTATCCTTTTTCTGGGTTCTATTCATTCACTCATTCATTCATACTCATTCTCCTTGTGGAGAAAGTGAACGAGATAAATTTATGGATGGCCGCTCTGGGCTTAGTGATGACCATTTCTGACTACTAACGAAACTCGAGGCCTCCTGCTCTCTACGTCAACTACAAATTTCCCATGAGCCACGTTATCGGTTTTGTGGAGAGAAAGAGCTGGCTGGTCTGCTGAATCTATATAACATGCAGCCAGCTCGTCATGTAAGTGCTTATAAGTGAACCAAATATACGCACAACGATAAGCCAAGGAGACTTTACTGTGCTGGAAGAATAATCTTATGCAGCGTATATCATAGCTATGGCATATTCTTGCAAATACCCAACTACTACTCCTTCCTTTGTCGTCTTTCTCGTCCAGCAGAATATTCGTTTTCATTTTCTTTGTCATTGAAAATAGACACAAGGCAAGAAAGAAATCTTCTCCAGATTCAATGTACATGGCAGCAGAAGTGGTACAACACATTCTCCCACAGCTGCAACAACAGGAGCAGCAGCAAAACCTGCAACAGAAATTTCCAGGGTATGTTTTCAGGATATGTGCGTGCGTGATACAGCTGGACTACTAACAATAGCTTTTTCTTCCGCGTCTGTCTCTGACTTCATGATCTTATAAAGCAGCTCTTTTTAATACATTTTGATTGTGTCGCTCTCAATAGAGGGAAACGAAGAAGAGAGAATCACTGAATTGTTGGAAGGAAGAATAGATTATTTTTGGACCGAATACGAGATTGAAACGATAAGTCTCTTAGAAAGAAAACATTACAAAATACCTTAATCCAACTATGCGTATAATATGATGATGTGCATATAACTTTTTTCTATGCCATCATGTCCAACTCAAGCCAAATATTTTTGCTAAATCTGCTGAACACGCAAATCTTTTGAATTTTAAGCAGACTCTACCCTGCTTAACTATTTTTTGTGCGATGCACATTTAATTAAATGCAAATTACCATTATTTTGTTATAGTAGAATGGAAATACTACCCCCACAAATTAAAACTTGGAGAAAGCAAGAAAGCCCTCAACACCCATTGTGCATTTTTGTCCCTGTCAACCATAACCGGAAACCTTCACATTCTCTCCTAATGCCCCTAATCAAAATGATAGTGATCATATGAAACTTTGGCGCTGTACCCATTTCGACTTTCTCCCTTTTCTGGAAAGTAACGATAAAAAGTAAGCAACAACGTAAATGCATGTAGGTAAAAGTGACCAGCGGTAAAAATGTTTTTGTAAAAGTTGCTCATAATGTGCTCCACCCTTACTTTCTCTTCTTTTAACAAAACACAAGAAAAAGTATCGTGGTTGTTGTTTAGCCATTATTACGTACCATGAATGGATACTGATAATGGCGAGCTAGACAAAAAAAAACCAGGAAGGGATGATAATGATCGCTGTCACTAGTAAACAGGCGTCAAACTCATGGACATAGAAAAAATTGCAATATAATGTGAGTGAGCCAAGTGATGCGATGCATATTGTAACTACTATACGGTCATCTACCACGACGAAGCTAGTGGGCAGGGGAAATTTTTAGACTTTTACCACTGAGTGACTACTTTACTAGACAAATAGTACTAATGAATCCACTAGAAAACTACGGTTTTATTGCACAAGTATCCAATAGGTATACTTGTTAGTTGGGAAAAGTACTTTGGCAGTTTAGTTTGCTGGCAAAGTCAGGCTAACTGGATGCACGTACCACTTTTCTATTTGTTTTCCCCTTTTTTACTGTATTATACACTCGATTGCACTCTCTAGCCTGACCACTTTTTTCGTAGAAAGCCCATGAAAAACATTTTTGTACACAAGTTTTATCTATATTGCTCATCATCGCTAACATCAACACAAAGCAACTGGAACAAGCTAAATTGCAAAGATGTGTTTATAGTGAAGTAAATACATACCTTCATATCATAGAGTTCTCTTCCACAATAACACCGTATCCAGTGCCCTTTTTTCGAGGTTGTGGTGATCCAACAAAACACCACTGACCTCTCTGGTCACATTGCTATGCTGTTCGTATGATACGCAATGTAAATATGTATATATGCATGCTTAACACGATGTTGATCATCATGACGAGAAAAAAGGCTGCTCCAGAAAAGCATCATGTCATCAACGATCTGTATCTAATGGATGATTTTTTAAGCGAAGAGAAAGAAAGCACAAAAAATTAAATGTACATCTGTGTCATTCTACTCATAAGAACTTTTTATGGCGTGAAAGGATGGATGTCAGGTCAGCCGACCATATCCATGTCAATGGTCCCCAAATTCACAATTAAACTCTGGGACATTCTTTTTTGAGCAATGCGAATAGAAAGTTTCAGGACATGTAACGCTTAAATAATTATACGGGCTACTACACAAAAAGTTGTAGCGATTCCATACAATTAAGGGAACCTTCAAGCTGTGCTCCCAAAACTTGCTAATTGTAAAGTTATTTATGAATCTTTATTCTTGTAAAACTGTAAGTATATCAATTAGTACCCACCACTACTTGGAAGAATATCGGCATATTATCCAACAACGAAAAATAGCATTTCTCATGGAATACTATACGAAATCACTCATGCAACTAGTTTTAACGTTAATTCATGGTAAAGAATTGCAGCAACCTCATCTCTCTGCAGTAAAATGCAAGTTTTTATGTTAATTACTAAATCTCGGCAACATCTGGGCTGCAACAAACTATGCACAAAACTCGAGTAATCAAGGAAAAACAAAGGCATAATGAGATTCCCAACAAATACATAAACCCTTTAAACCAAAAACAACAAGCAAACCAAAATACACCAAAACTCGAACAAACGTACGGCTTAGCAGGAAAATGACTCTAATTTATCCACGTTTCCTCTGTCAGTTGTAGGAGGGAAAATCACATCATCCTTCGTTTTGTTCATCAGTCATCAAAAATCCTTTCAGAGCGGAGCAGCAAAATGGACTCATGACTGTTATTACTTTTGGAACATTTCCGAGTAGAAAACCGCTTTGCGTGCTTCACTGATGCATAAATACTATAAACAACAGCATGGCACGGATCTGATTCCACAGCCGCACAAAATTCCATGCATTTGGCATTTTCACAGATAATTCTTCTCAATAATATTATAATTCCATGCATCCCCGTACATCCATCATCACAAACACAGTTTCTCCTGTCAAACTACATTTAGCTTTTGCTATTTGAGCCGCTGCTTTGGTAAAAGTTGTCAGTAAACATGCCGATACATGTATTAAATCAAGCTTAGATGTTTGTTGGTAGGTATTTATAGCTATGCATTTATTATAGATTTTGCATAGGTATGGCTTCAGGTTCGGCGGCGGTGTTGTCAGTTGTGCGGCAGAATAATGTTGAAAAATAATAACAAGGAGAAACAGAAACAACTACCACCATCGTCACTCAAGCCGGAGAGAAGTGAAGAGAGCATGCAGTGTAATAAAAGACGGAATTTGTGATGTAACACGATGGAGTACACCCAGACGGCATACCAAACACCCATTTGTACCCTTTTTACAGTCACCGTTTGCATGACAGAAGGATGACGACTTTTACTGGTTGTACGTTTTCACCATGTTGTAACAGCAGCAGCGGCAATGTTGTCGATGCATAGTTCCTTCTCAACCGTGTAATAATATGATGATTATGATGACAGGAGATGATGCCGGGGAAAATCAGACGGTGGAACATCACAAATGATATGTGTACAGAACCACCCCACTACCACCACCATCACCGACCAAACCACTATGACATAATATAAATACATTTCGGAATCAAATGCACATCCCTTTGCAGTATTGCCTACCGCCACCAACGCTACGTCGTGAATTAAGCCATGTGTGTGTGCAGTGTTTTTGTGTGCTTTTCTTATAAACTCGTATGAAAGCAAGTACAAAGGCTCGAGAAGAGGCAGAGAAGTGGAGAAAATAGTTGCGACATGCAGACCCACGAAACGAACATGAACGCATAAGCATGATAATCATATGATGATCGTCGTCATCAGTAGAGACAGAGTGGTAACAGCAACATCATCAACATTGGTCGTTGTTTCTGTTCTTCTGGTCTAACTCGGTGACGTGATGGTTGCTTCCCTTCAGTTGTTACTTCCAACAAAAACAGGGAGAAAGTAGTCGCAGCAGTGGAAACACAACTTTTTCAGCTGGAGACAGAGCCAGGCAGAGACAAAGCATTAAAAACGCAGGGAATGATGAGAGAGCTAAGAGGAAAGCGAATATGTATGGTATAAAATAGGCAAAAGAAACGCACATGACCATCTAAAATTTCCTATTTATAAAGAAAGTTAAGACGGATAAACGAAGACCAGAGAGTCTACTGCTATTCCATCAGCAAAATCATCATTCTTCCTTCCTCCTCGCTTCTTGCATTTCTGAGCGAACAAGAATATGAAAGCAGTGAGGGACGGATGTTGGGAAGCCAGTAAGGATGTCAGTATAGGCAATCTTGTTGTACTGGTGAGCAAGTGAGTGTGTAGGAGAGGAAAACGGAACGCCTTGCATTTTCATCCATGTTGCTACAATCATTTTCTTCTTGGTCTTGTTTAAAAAAAGACGACATGCTAAACGCCAGCGCTACATAATACACAAATCCTACGCTTTTTATTTTCTCCCTCCTTGTTCTGTTTCTGTCTTTACTTCTCATCATCACATCTGCGTCTATATCTGCAGCAGCAACAGAAGAAAGTGTGTTGCTTGCCTGTACTATATACGCCAGCTCAGCATTTTCTGCCAATTCAAAAAAATAACCGTTACTACAGCCGTTGATGTATTTTTTCCTTGGTGAATAATACTGATGATATGCATACTGCGTAAATAGGTATATTCAAAAACTTAGATAAAAGGGTTGTTAGGTGAAAGTTTGTCTGAACATTGGATAGTGGAGTTGCTACCTACTTGTATTATTGCTACCGCTGAGTTTTTTTGTGTTGCTTCCTTCAACTATCTCGTGTCGGCGTGACGCGGTAGCTCAAGGAACAATAGGGGTTATTTAGAATAAAGGCTTTTTTGTTGAGACTACTACTAACAAATCTTGTAGCAAAACTTTCAGTTTTTGTGATTATCTCTTTTTTCCTCTTCTTTCTTTCTCTCTTCCTGTTTCGAATAGACATAAAAACACTATTTGCTTTGTATATATGAAGGCGGCTCTTACATATATTTTTATTTGTTTAAAAACTCTCTGATGATGGTGTCGGATGATCTGATATTGCCCCCATGCCGTCATGTATTTACATGAAAAGTAATAGATTGATGTGTACCTTTTCCGCCTAAATCCCCTCTATACTTTTTTCTCTACTTTTTCAACGAAAGGTACAAAAATATGCCAACGTCGGCAGTAAATGCTGCAACTTATACGAGTGCCCCATAAAATATTTTTTAGAATCGCCGTTAACGCTAAAGGATCGTTTACTCCGTCATTGTTTCTTTTCAGGTTAGCAGCAAATTTGCATCTTGAAAGAAACACTACAACAACAGCAGTAAAAGAGGAATACAAGCTGTACCACTTTCATCTTCTGTTGCATTTTGGCCTGATGCCGCTGCGGCGACTTTTGCCGTCCATCTTATATTGTACGCCTTTCTGCTTCACTCTGAAGCAATGATGAGAGGACCACTATCTCCAGCCTTTTTCCAACCCATCTTCCTTTCTCCTCTTGTCGTTTGCCTCCAGCTTCTGCATAATATGGTACACAAACACGGAACATACAAGGAGCATCACAACATCAGCAACATGATCATTTCAAGATGATGATGATGAGTATGAGCCAACAAGGAGCAAAGAGTGCAACAGCAGCAGCCAGAGCAAGAGCAGCATATAAGCGAGACTTGCCAGTTTTTGCTCTAACAGCTTGAAGGAAATTCCTCCGGGAAGCTATATGGCGAGGGAAAGCAGCAAAAGCCTTGTCTTTTCTGTATGCCTATGTGTTTGTATGGTGCGAGCTCTTTGCCCCTTTTCCATTTTTACTTTCTCGGGCGATGAGCATTCTGATGGTGATGTTGGTGGTGGCAGCGGCGGCAGTGGTTCTGAGCTGTAAGCGTGTGTGCAGTGAATAGTGTGTATCTATTGCGTGAAGTTACGTTAGCTCTTTCATTTATCACGGAAAGGGGAAGGAAAACCCGCATGTTGGTCAGGTCACAAGCCCAGTCGTTTGCAAGAAGCAGACACAACACAACATCCACTGAACAGAGAGGAGCAAACGAGTAGGGGAAGGAGTCTCTCAGCATTCTTACTGCTCGTTGCCAGGTATAAGGCTGATGTGTGTTCCTTGTTGTTTCACCGTTTGCTGTTCCTAAAGGTGGTGTGTTGTTGTTGGTGAAGGCGGCAAGCGGCAATGAAAGTACAGAGAAAAAGAGTGGTGGTGATGCAAAGCAAGTAACAAGCTTCTAAGAATGCGACAACCACCACCACCGACACACATAGACACACTCTCATCATTATAATTTCTAGGCCAAAGGGATACATAATACATCTGCTATTATTATTATATCTTTACATTAGGAAGCAGCTTACTTTTTTAGACGCATATCCGCATCGGGACATGTTCGTGATTTGGATTCTTTATTTCATGGGAGGTAATAACAGGAGAAAGTGGTTTAGTGCCCATGTTGTTGTGCTGTAGTAATTTTCTCTCTTGTCGTATCTACTAATATTTCCATGTAATTTTAAACGAAAGTTTGTACTGCTTTTTCGCTCTTCCTGTGTGCTGTTCTTATTGCTATTCAGTACTAAACTCGAACACGACCTTGTGATTGTGTGTTATTGTGAAATTAATAACATTACCTGTTACAAAAATAGTTTTCCAAAATTACTTTGGTTGATTCTCACCTGAACAAGGACGGTCATATAATAATTATAAACCGACAAATCATCTTTCTATACCTCTATAAGAGACTTATATGTAAAAACAAGGAGCAAACAAAAGTTGGGGGAACGGAAAAAAAATGTAACACGACTTTGGAAGAGAAACAAGTAACATTTGTAATTTTTATTGCATTGTAGAGCATCAGACCGTAATTCGACTTAGTTCACCTAAAGTAGGTACTTAGGACGCAATAACTGTAATCTGAAGAAAATCGTGGCGAATCAAAGGAATGCGTTCTGTTCCAAGTCACTACCGCCATATACGAGTATAGCCCCTTGCGCGCTATCATCAGACTGGCAGATTCAAGATTACACCATGATTCGATGAGAAGCCGAAATCTGAAGAGGTGTTGATGTACACACACATTCACCCAGAGAAAAAGTTGTAATAGGCTTCTGTACTTTCTTAAGGAGAAAACTATTACAAAAGTAAAACTAGCAGCAAATCTAGTACGCAAGCAGGGGAAGAGTCAGACGGGAACGGTTGAACAAATAAGCCTATATCATCATCATCATCATCATACGGCTATTTTGTAGTAAGCCTCTTTTATTTCTTCTTCTGTATTTTCTCCATAAAAACCATTATCAGCTCTCCCTCTCTTCGCCTTTTTTAGTATAAACGCATATTATGCCTACCCACCTATCTGTCTAAAATTGAACACAAAGCCGTGTGTGTACGAATGTTTTTGTTCTGTCTTCTGAAACTGTGGACATAAGTAGCATTGTGAGAAATTGGCTGAAGAATTGTGTAAGAAGGACTCTTGAGGGAAGTAAAATAAAAAGGAAGTGCTTGCATGTGTATCTCACAAGACGTATTAGTTCTGAGATGAGTATATGGTAGAACGAGCTTACGAGTGCTGCTCTGCTGGTGCAAGTCCTCAAGACAGACAATCTCATCTCAATGTCGACATTTCACCACAAAACGGGAAAAAACTACAACTATATATAGCATTATATACAGCAAAGACGGCTGACTATATATTCATAGAATGAACAGTAAATAGAGTACATTTTTATCCAGAAAAAAAAGTGAGTTGATGTGTCAGTATAAAACGGAGAGGTGGCTGCCTCTAAGAGCAAATAACGTTTTCTCCTGATGTGAGGAGCCAAGACAGTTGTGAAGTTGTATGTTGATGGTCATGATGATGGTGATGATGTCGGCAATGCTGAGACGTGTAAGGGATTTTTGTTGCTGAAGCCACAACATCAGAAACAAACAGGACTACTACTGGCAGCGTGTGTCTCTCTCTAATTCTTTGGGTGAGCAACCCCATCCATTGTCTATACACAAAGAGAAGAAGAGCGCGCTCTATCACCGCTTTCACCACTACACAGAGGTTTGAACCAGGGTAAAAGGCTTTGTTATTTTGACGTAATGAAAGCTCCCTTGTCTCCTTGTGGCTACATGATGATGAGTAAGTGTGTGTCAGTCATTATCCATCTTATTTTATGTACATAATATGTGCTCTGTATTTGCCAACCTTAATCTCTCCCTTTTGCCCATAAAATCTCAGCGGAGGGTTGTGCTTTCATTAAGATCCCTGTTCTCGTACTTAATAGGTTGATATAGTCCAGATAAAATTCCGAAAACTCTTAAATCAAATGCATGAAGAATTTAGTTCACGCTCAAACTGCCAAGTAAAGTTTTGACTGCTGAGAGAAAGGACAGATCCACTCAAGGAATTCATGCTTCAGCATGAGCTTTCTGTTCCCCATTTTTGGTGGTGAGCATGGTTGAGTCTAAAAAACCTTCTTTTCTCAGCACAATTCCATTTTATGACGAGCATTGTTAATACCACTTTTTTGCTCGGTTTATTCATTAGTTCTCAGATAAGAATGGATCAACAATACGTTTTTAGCAAGAAAAAAGAGCGATTTTTAGCAGACAGAAAGTGTGCAAAGCACGTACAAAACATTGGGTTGGTTTTTTGTAATAGATAAAAAACTGGAATCACTTGAACGAATGGAGACAATTCCTACGGATTTTTCCACGTTGTGTGCGTGCTTACACCATCATCGAGAATTTAGTCTTTTTATGTACAGCACTTTAGTTCATAAATTCAGCAAAAGTATTTCTGCGTTATACGCCTTTTTGAGAGCCGTTTTCCTGTTAGACAACACTATGCTCTCTTTTGTATATTGAGGAAAACAGAAAGCAAAAAAGAAAGTTAACTTGCTATGTAGTTTCAGTCAATGGGGTAAAGATTTCTTCGTTTTTTTGTGTATGGTAGGGTGTTCTTAATAGTTTCCTACTCTCTTTTTTTCTTCCTTTTTACTAACTTGACTGTTGCTTTTTCCTAGCTTTTCAACCCACTCGCTCTTTATCTCTTGTAGAGGCTTATTGCGTGTTTTCTATCTTATCTATAAACTGTGTAAATGTATTACAATTTCATATATACATATAAGACAAGCAACATACAATAATATTTGGAATTTTTCTTGAATCTAGTACTTTTACCATACCACTTTCTAAAATAGGGCTTGCAGTAAAACGCGGACCCAAAAAACGAAATATGTTGTAGTGGTGGTCTGCTGCTCTCTCATGATCTCATTCAATATGTATAAGTTGCAAAAAATCACACATGAGCATGCCAGATTCAACAAGATTTTCTCTTTCTCCCTTTTTTTATCTAGCTGGCCAATAGCGTCTTTCTTCATTACTATTCCCTTCAAGTAGACAGAGAACACTAATAATCTCGTTTAGACAAAACCAAAAGGATGCACCACTTGCGGAAAATGAAAACTGTGTTAGTGTGTAAATGAATGAAACGTTTAATACAGAATCCTATTTTGGTGAAAGCATTCAATACAGACACTCAATGCAGCAAGTGATCAGTTGTTGTGTGCACGTGTGTACAAGTACGAACCAAAGTGATTCATTTCTAAATGCTGAACTAGAACTCAATATTCTTACAGTTCCACAACCACATTTACCAACAACAAAACAAGACGGAAATTTACGATCTAATCTTAAGCCTTCACTTCCTTGCATAAGCATTTCCGAGCAAATGTGTATGACATAACGTACGTATCTCTTCTGCGTGTGTCATCTCATTGCATTTCTCCTGTGTCTATCTTTTGCAGTGTATATACTTTATAGTTTGTAATCGCAGTAAAAATATATCACACAGTAAATACACTACCCAGCACAAATTCTTTTATATATTTAGCATGCAAAGAAAAAAGTGCGAATGAGAGAGGGAGAGAAAAAATGATGAAAAAACTGCTGACGCACCGACCAAAGTAACAACCACTACTACTAGCCACATTACTAACCAGCCTTGTTGTAGAGACCCAAGTCACAAGTGGCACCAACTTTTATTCCGCCACCACCATTTCCACTTGTGCCATTCCATTACTACTACTACAGCATATTATACTCTTATATATTTGCTAAAGCGAAATATTATGCTGAACTTTCTTTTCTTCTGCCACCACCACCAACACTCATCCCTTTCTCTTTCTAGTTACTAGCTTCAGAGTGAAACTATATTCTCATCTCCTTCCGCAGTTTCCTTTTTTCAAGACAGAAGAAGAAGTAAAAATATATCGGAGAAGTTCGTCTACATTTACTCCAGGTTACCAACTACGGGCTGATGTTACCACCACCGCAGACAATGTGTCGTCTACAACTCATAATGTAGTTCATAGAAAGACCTCAACAACACCAACAACAGACTTCATGCACTTGAAGAAATAACTTCCAGACCGACACCAATTTTGAGACGGTGCTGCATGAAAAAAGAGTGAATTCTTTCTCTTTCATAACTCCTACACCAACAAACACCGCTTGATGCTATTCACACAACAGATTGGCTTCATATGTATTCATCTCCTTTCCTGGCAGATCAACAGCTGCTGCAGGCTTCAACTATATCACTCCCCAAATCATGTATTTATTTATAAAATTATGCATGAATAAACCATTCACACTTTCACACAATAGGCTGGTGTCAACCAAAAAAGAAGGTCCCGTTGGCAAAAGGAATGAAGCGTGATTCTTCAGCTATTTCGTGAAAAAAACTCGAGTTTTTGTGGGCAAGATTTATTGAACTATAAAAAAGAAGCGCAACGAGCGTTAAGGCTAAACTAAAAACTTGTAAAAAAGAAGAAAAAAAGACTCGTCATCATTGGAGGAGGTCGTTATGCATTCATACAATTTGAGAAAGAAACTTGCCACATTTCCCGTACTATGATATAAAAAGTATGACTGTGGCAAAACGGTGTTTATAATCCATCGTCTCACCTTCTTTTGGGTGGAAAGTCTTCAGTTGTAAAAAGTATTACCACACATTGAATAAAAACTACGCCAAAATGGTTCTCTTACTCCAGGAGGTAAATTACAGCAAATTTCACCGGTGGACTTCTCTCCCCTGCAGTTTGTCCTCATGGCTATGTTTCCAACTTTTTCTGCACCTTGTTTTCGTTCAGTCGGGTAAGATATTGTTCTTTTTTATGGTTTTACATACTGTTATACACGCCATTACGGTATGAATACGTTGGCAATAATTTTATTTATGTAGATAATAGCGGGTAACGCCAGAAATGGAAACAAAAGTAGAATACAAGTTTTTGTTTGCAATGTAGTAATTAGTAACATGACAAGAGGAGAACATTATGTCCTGCCGTCTTCTAATAAGCAAACATATCCCTTTTGCCGTAACGGTATCTGCAACAAGAAAGCTCTTCCGTTTAAGTAATTAATTTATTGGGAACAAGGGGAGAAAGAAACAAATTGTTCACATGTTTTGACATAAAAGTAGACAAGGAACAGAGCCAAAACCCATAATACTTATATATCCTATCCTAAATTAAGACAGCTAAAGTTAGGAATGTCAAAAATTTTCAAGGTGACAAACAAACCCGCGACTTATGGAACCGTAACTATGCAAGTGTTTAGACACTTTATCAGATGAGCCAACCACTTTTCTGTCTATACTAATATATTCATATTGGATTAGTATGCCGTATCTTCTCAAGAGTCATTCCTGAACAAAGACGTGGAAAAATAAATATACATATACTAAACTTACCTCGAAATTCCTTTATGTGCATGCAACATAACAGCGAGCCCTCTCCCTACTGCCACAAGTTAGTTTTATGAGTATATTAGCACAACTTTTGCACCAAAAGCCATCCATATAAATGGCGCGTGTCTCACCAAAATTGTTGTGCATTTTCACTTTTCTCGTGCCATAAATACCACTTTCTCACAAATTCCTTTCATGTCATTCTTGAGCTAGTATGTAACGTACAGTTTTCTCTTCACATCTGTCTCACATTTTCTTCTTCTTAACGTTTACGTAGACTTCTTTTAGGCATCAACGGAATCCTTTTATCGCACAGTAACAAGGAGTTCTACGGGTGGAATTCTATGGGTTGATATGGCGTTATGTCTAGGATAACTGAAAAATTTACGCCTTCCGTGTCTTAAGTACATACGTATACTTCTATCTAATGGAATGGTACCCCCATTCCAATAATAGCCATTTATAAAGTTCTAAAAACATTCCCGCTACACTTCTTCCCAGGGTAAACATTTCAAGTAAAAGTTGCCTACTCCTTCTTAAGTACTCAGTTTTATTTAACGTATTTTATATACGCATGATGATATTATGGTGTGTGTAATAATAAGAGCAATAATAATCATTTTAAAAAGTTGCATCCCAACCCATCCGGCAACAATACTCCTCTTTCTCACTCTTTCTCTGTCTGCAACTTCATGGCTTTAATTATCCTCTCAAAAAGAAATATATATTCTGAAGGGGAAGCACTTTCACAATATGAATGTAAATTGTTTAATGCAAACATCCAACTACTGTTTCGTTAATTTACATGAATGCGTTCAGCCAAACGGTAGTATATATACGTGTATAACACACACACACACACACTCTCGCACCACCACGACTCAAAAGTCAGTCTTCTAAAGAAAATATTTAAAGAGACCGCAGGCCAAGCAATACGGGAAAAGAAAAGGACGGGAAATGAGAGAGAAAGATGTTGAGCGGCAGAACAATTTGTGCGTGCCTTTATGCATACATTATATATAATACGCCGTTTGTGTATACACAAGATAAAATTGTACTTATTATAAAGGTTACTTATTCCTACTACTACTACCAAAGTTTTAGTTTTAGTAAGTAGCTTGCTTATTACTACGTTTCTGTGCCATTTTACGTTGCATAGCCGCTCATTTTGCTCGCCTTTGTATGCTTTCTCACTTGTTCTATCCTTTACTTTCTTTTTGCCTCTGTGTTTTCCATTTCTTCTTGTCCTTTTTCCTTCTCTCCCTTCTTTAAACTCTCTACATATTTACAAGCAATTCCCAGAAGAATGAGTTTATGAATTGCTCATTTGTTGCCGTTTCCTCAAGTGACTGAACACTTGAATGAAAATGAAGTGTTGTTAGATGGAACTATGAAAATGAAGCATAAAAGTTGCAAGTTGTTGCAACATCATCATGATCGTCAACATGGCACATCGTCATCCCATCACCTTCCCAGTAGTATGAATATATATTGTAAAGTGTCGCTTTGTCTTTGGTTTTTTATTTGTATATAATGGTGGCACTATACCCAGTCACTCAACGGGTTAGTAAAACTCTTTAAATTGGCTGTCGCTTTCCACTACTGCCGGTGATAATGTTATAAAGCGTTCTTCACGTACACGTATTTTATTATGTGTGTGCATACTTGAACATAATATAAAGAGACAATGTACACATTTTTCAGTGCTACTTTCTCTTCATATATTTCCCTTTCAAACCTTGCTGCAACTGCCTAGTTAATAGAAGAATGAGCAAAAAGTTGCCAGTTCAGTTCTTGTCACGCCACTTTTCCTTTTCCGCTGCTGTAGTTTTGCTCATCTTAAAAATGTATACACAATAAGCATAGAACAAGAACAAGACTGGCTTTCTTCATAAAAGTTAAAGTCTTCTTTCACTCCTTTTTCTTTTCAAACTTTACGCTGCTATCTGAAAATTTACTCTAGGAAAATCTCCCGGTAAAAACTAGTCCGTCGACTCCCATCTTCTTTCACGTTACAAACGTGTCAACGTGAACTTGGGGAATGAGTAATGTAAGAGCCGCACAGGATATAGAATCTCTCCTCCGAATACAAACATTTATACTAAAATAAGTGCATAGACATATAGTTTTCTCTATGAATTCAGTTTTAGCAGACAATGAATTCTAATAACAGTGGTCCGAGAAAACGTCCAAACAAACGAGCTCAGTAGATACATAAAACCAAAGTAAAGTGTACCATCATCACCGTGATCATCATCATTATCATCATCGTCATCATCATCACAAACTGAATAAAAACTTTGCTTACTTTTGCTCTTCTCTCTCTCTCTCTTCTTTTCTTTCTCATGCCCAAAACAGGAACCTTGCTCCACAACTCTTTCTTTTTCTGTGTTTCTTCGTGCAAGTATATCTTCTTGTCTTTTTTGTTGGCGCGCGGTTGGCTTCTCTTTTTTTCTATAACCCATTCCTTGTCGATACAAAACTTGTATGCACAGCCTCCGCTCATTCTTCAAACAAATCATGAATTTCATTTCATCAAAGTCAAACAATTATTTCCCTATCAAAGTGTAAGTAAAATTCTACTAAAGAAAGACGGGAAAGACGCCGTACTGTACTACTCTTCTCCATCTCCTTCCAAGAGTGTGTTTGTAGATGGGTGAAGTTGTGGGAAGCGGATGAGAAGAGCGGAATAAATTGGAAACGTGACAGGAGAGTGATTCAGAAGGATACAAAGAAAAACTTGAGACTTGATTCGGCTACTTCGCCTTCCGCACACATACACATAGAAAATCTCAGTGGAGCACGTATTTTATACACTGGTAATAATATAATGTGTGTCCTAAATATATACATTATTTTTTTATTTTTTAACAACCCCTCTTCTCCAAAATAAGAAGCAACACAGCCAAAAAACATTTAACAGCAAAATGCGTTGAAAGCGCAAAAAGAAGCCGTGCCTTCTCAAAAGATTTTATCTACTTTCTCTACGCTCCAGTAAAAATATAGCCCATCAACATTGTTATTGAAAATGAGGAAGAGGCACGCTCGTAGTAG
Organism: Entomobrya proxima; assembly: GCA_029691765.1. Classification (NCBI taxonomy): domain Eukaryota; kingdom Metazoa; phylum Arthropoda; class Collembola; order Entomobryomorpha; family Entomobryidae; genus Entomobrya; species Entomobrya proxima. The sequence continues at coordinate 9,271,514 of CM056170.1, read as the reverse complement.
TTTTTGTTGTTATTCACCCTCAAATTACCCATTTACATTTCAACCATCCTTTCCTTGTGCTTGTGTGAGATGAATAAAGTAATACAAGAACATAAAAAGCAATTATGATCATACTGAATCACTTTTCTACTTTATGCAAAGATATTGCATGTCATATTATTATTAGTAAAGTCAGGATCAGGTGCAAAGTATTAAAGTCTTGCTTTTCTAATTTAAATTTTTAACCTGGCGAAACATCCAGCAGGTATGTTTAATGCAATTACAATGCTGTATGTGCGATTGGGGCTTACTATGTTTAACTTTGTTTTGCGTGACTATATAGATTTGGAAATCATAAACATCAAGGCTCGTAAATAAATGCATCGTCTTGAACTCCTTCTTGTCATATGTAAAAACTACATCAACAAAAGAAAAGTCCGATCTACGTTTAATAAATATACTTAATATTTTCGGTATCTTTTTTGTTATCGACTATAGTGTGTAATGAGAGCAGGCTGTAAAAAGATAAGGTCTTGTTGCAAGCTTGTGGAAGGAGAAAGTTGGATTATATGAAAAAATCAACGAGTAAATCGGCTTTCCTTATGCGATATCGTGAATTTTCTTTGCCGAAAACAAAGATAAAAAAGAAAGCATCAAAATAGATTTCGTAAACACTTGGAAATAGAGTAAAAAGGAGGAAAAGCATCATGGGTTACTACCCAGTGAGCAAGAGATGGCTAAAGAGAGTGAAAGAAAAAAGGATGCTTTTATTCTTTAAAGGGTATTTCCCTAAGTATTACCATATTTATTACATTACGCTTTACACACACAAAGAAAGAAGACAAAAGGGAGAACGTAAATAAGGATTTATTATACCGTGCTTCAACTGGTGCGGAAAACAAAAGCCTCGACAAACTGATAGTGATACATGAACACAACCGAGGGAGCAGTGTATAGGCTAAGCCAAGGATATAGAACATCCATGCATGTGGAGAGCAACACACATTGAAAAACCTAACATTTTACTGGATTCCTTAAAACAACAAACAAACATGTGAACACATATATAGACTTGCATGTGTCTGCACAAAAATGGCAATACTTCCAAACACGGAAAAGAAAGCAGTATTTTTGTTGTTTCTCCATTTTGATCCTCCGCTTGTAAAATTTTCTGATTCTCTTTAATTTTTAAATATCACAAAAGCTGACGATGAATGACAAAGCGATATTTGCATGAGTAAGAAGAGAAAATCAAGAAAACGGGAGGGAATGAATTAATGGCAAAACACTTTATATTTTATATACGCAACTCCTTTGTACTACAACTACAAAATGGAAGGATCAGCAAAACTAATCATCAAACAAAGCATTATATAAACACTTTATGTCTGTTTCTTGTAAACTGAGAAGAAGGAAGACGATCAGCAACATGCCGATCATTTTGTGACATTCCATGGCACACACGTCTTTGCAATCCGATCCTGATGAAAGCAACTCGATCCCTTGTAGTCTTTGAGAAAGTAAAATCGGGATATAATGTGTTTGCCGCTGCTACTGATGTTCCACTAACTACATAATATATACAACGTTCTAGTTACGTGCTTACAAAGCTTTAGACATTTCTTTTGTGCATGTGTGCACACACGTTCATGGTGAGAAAGTTCGCTCCTACCCATACGTATGTGGAATCAACAATAAAAATATAATGAAAGAGAAAAGACGACGGGAGTATAGCTTAACCTTATTACTTTTTTGCTCACTTTTCTCCTCTGTTAACAACGCAGTCTTCCTTAAGAACTAAAGACACTTAAGATTCCACTGTGTGTGAAACTGAGTCTTGGACTCTTTTTCTTTAGATCTTTTTAACCAGCCATCATCATCGACTAGCAAAAAAAATGCTTCTCACATACACACACACATACTCAGATTCTTTTTTCTCGCTTTGGTTTCCAAACATTTTCTGCAGAAATTCATCGGAGACGTTCTAAAACACGAGAAAAAAACTGAAGAAACAAAAGGACGAGTTGGATGAGTGGCGTGCTTTGGATCATCGTTGTCGTCGTCATCGTCATCAGAGGGGAAAGGAGAGCAAACATGCAGGAGCGGATAGTGAAAGAAACGCTCTCTCTGTCATCCACAAAAACTCAAACCGCTATAATAAAACTTTCTTAGTTATGTATAAAATGATGTAGTAAGAAAGGCAAACCAAGCAGTAGCGTTTCTTCTTTTGAGTGTCCAATATCTATCAGAACGGTTGATACGATGATCCTTTCACTTTTTTCTTTTCTGCTTTTTTGTCTCATTTTCTCCTTTTAAAGGGAAGCTACATAGTACTATATCTAGTAGCAGCATATTATCATGTATATGCTGCTTCTAATGTTTTATCTCTCTTTCTCTCTTATTATTATTGGGGACAAGGCTGAAAACACAAGAAGTCTTTGCAAAAAAAGTCGGCGGCAGGGAGGCAGACAGACAGGAGCGGAAGCTGGAATTACGTAGATTGGAATTTATATTGGCTGCTTTTCCCTTGATTTCTCTGTGTGTTCCTTTGATTATCTCTCCGTGTACTTCGTGTGATGTGATGATATGATGTTCGGGGCAATGATGATCATGACAAGATCATGATGATGACGACAAAGATTGGAATAAGAGTAGCAAGCTTGGTTTCGTACATAGCATAGGTTGTAGGTATATCGTTTTCTGGATACGAAATACATTGTATATCATATAGAAGTAGATAATGTGTGGAGGCTTTCAAATTGATGCTCATAATATGAAGGAACTCAGGGAACATTAAGAATGTCGTGTTTTTGGCAGCAGTTTCTCATGATTCCGGTGGTGGCTTGTGTGATGTTTATAGGGAACAGCTGGTAAATATCTGGACATGATATGTTTGTGATCTAAGGATGGTGAAAGTGACGATGTAATATTAGTCGACTTTTTGTTTCTCTGTGACTTTAGTAACTTTTCAAGCATAGTTTTAAAAAACGTGTAAAAGATATCTTCGAGTAAAGTACACTACACAAGTGTTGTACTCTCGTACTAATTTCGTTTTAATACACGTTATCATATGTTATCTCACCTTTAAACATAAAAATCATACATTTTTAAAATTAATTTTATGTACGAAAATGCCAATATACATGATATGTGTACAATAGTCAAATCTCCTAGTGCAATTATGAGATTGATTTTATACTACTTTTTTCTGTTCACTATGTAGGTATGTTGGTGGCCGTAATGGGGTTGAGCCTAGAAAGCATTTCCGTTCCAAAAGCGGCAAAACTTTCCAGCTCAGTCATCCTGGCCTGCAAATTCGATGCGGAAGGTGACAAGCTATACTCATTAAAGTTTTATAAAGATGGACATGAATTCCTTCGCTACATGCCCCAGAACAACCCAAATTTTCAAGTTTTTAAACAACCAGGTGTCCAGGTTGAGGTAAGTTTTATATGATCATTCTTTTTTGTTAACCATTATATTAAAAACATTTCAAGAAGCATGCGCAGCACATGATGTGCTCATTACTAACATTTTTGTTAATACACTGCCATACATTTCATTCACATAAGGGTTGCTTTCAATATTAAGAAGAAATGCTTGTGAATGATATATGTAAACGTTTGATTGCAAATACTTTGGAAGCATGGGGTTAGATTTGAAATTTACGTTTTTTCCAACGTCTGCCTACTTTGCATTTAGTCAGCAAGTAGTTATTTGTTATCTGTAGTAATTGTACTTGGTACACTAGTACTAGTATTCCTCCTATTTCTCCTATACAAATACATTTTTACTCTTTGCAAGAACTTGAGCACAATCAAATAAAATGCCTGTAGATGATCTCTTCAGTCACCGGATAAGATTCCAATTCCAAAGAAAAATTAAATTACATTGCAATGTCATATTTGATCGAGAAAGTCAGAGAAGATTGCATTATCTTCAATTTGGTTTAATGTTTGTCAGCAATCATTGTAAGTTGAGCTGAAAAAATCTTTAAAAACGAAGGAACAAATTACTCTCCAAATTTATATAAAGAAAAACACACATACTTGTATCTGGAGTATAGCATCTTGCTAAAGAGAGGGTCGTCGTAAGGAAAGGATTGATACGATAGTTGTCAAATAAAGGAAAACGAAAGTCGACTTTACATTAACATGTACGCACACAGTACACATTTTTTGTACATAGAACATTTACCAAAAAGATTTCAGTTCCGACTAAAAGAGAGTTTTAGCTAGCAAGTACATCAAAAAGCAAGAGTGAAACGACATTTGAGCTACTTGCTTCCTTCTTCTTTTTTATCCATTCACTTCATACGTCGGTTTACATCCGCTGGGCTCATATGCATACATATAAAAATGAAAGTAGCAACCCTTCTACAAGTAAAAGCAACAACTATCGTCATGTCATCGTCATCATCATCATCATCTTATTCGTTGTTCTCATCTTCATCCTCGAGCTTCAACTACACTAATGTTTATGTGCCTGCCACCAACCAAATGTTTTCCGAGACAAATCTCTTCGCAATCTTTCTTTTCTCGTTTTAGCTCTCCCCATTTTATTTCTCCCTTAGAAGCTCCACATATTATGCATGTATACTTATAAAAATGTTTGCTCAGAAAACATTTATATGCATTGTATACATTTTAGGCTGACAATTTTTATGTTTACCATTCTATCGGACAAAAAAGGGTTACACATGCTATCTTATAGGATGGCAAGTCAAGGCATGTAGCATTCTTAGAGTTCTTCCTTAGAGTACTCATACAATAGCATTTTATTCACAAATGTCAACCGTATCAAGCATCAAAGAAAAAAATGGAGAGACAAGCAGTCACTTAGTTAGTTTAGGCACACCCAAGCGTGCAAGAAGGGAAAGGAGGCACGGAGAAAAGACAAGCAGGCTTTACATCCTCTTTTGTTTACTTGCCGTGGGTTTTTCTATTATATCTTGATTGTGGACGTCTTATTTTTAGTGTATCCCACATCCCCAATTTTGTTCCGCTTTCAAGCTTAAACTTAAACAAAAGATGTGGCATCAAGATGATAAAGTGAATTTCAGTGTGTCATATTTTACATCTGGAAAACATTGTGAGCAATAATAGTACTTACACACCAAAAACTTTACATACAATGCTTTTACTTTTGCACAGTGTCATGATTCCAAGTGTAACAATTTTTCTTTTATAAAATCATCATGTGAACACTACTACCTATGTACGTAACGCTGTAACACTAACAGTTAATTGATACACTGATTGTTTACTTTAGGATTGTTTTTACGCTTATCATGTCATGAGATTTTTTGTATTTTTTCTTTGAAAATTTCAGAGCAACCAGTATAGAACCATTCACACGAATGAAGTTATATTCTCGCTAAAGAATTTGCGGCTGAGTAGTGCGGGAACTTACAAATGTGAAATATCTGCAGATGCCCCAACTTTTAAAACGTTATCAAAGGAGAGCAATCTTTCAGTATATGGTAAGTTGGAAAAGGACATGTGTTTAAATAAATTTGCAAAAATTGTGCAATTATGATTCTGCTGATTCCTGTATGCTAACGATCTCTTGTCTTTTCATGTTTATTATTGCCAGTTTTACCAGAGCCTGCTGCCCCACGTCTGAAAAACTTCCCAAAGGAAAGCTATCTGGGCGAGAGGATTCGAGGGAATTGTTCGTTTTCAAAAAGCCATCCTGCTGCGAAACTCACTCTTTATGTAAATGGTGCCAAGGTAAGCAACTTGGTATTACGCTTATTGTTACGGAAGAAAATATACAGTACAAAGTACTCAAAGTACAAAGTAATGCTAAAAAGTTAGTTGCAAACATACTTTTTTTGCTTGCGAGATGTGAGCCGGGCAATGTAAAAATTTCATCGCTAGCCTGTTCAGGTTAATGCACTAGCATGAGCTTCTAAATGCACCCCGCGAAAGTTTATTAACATAAATAAATAATCTTGCATAATATGTGTGTGTCTGACTTGTGCAAAATGCAGATTATTTTTGGTTCGGTCTGCGAGAGACGTTAAATGTACTTGAAATGCTGAATTTATTAGCATAATATCATTTTAATTTTTGCTAAAAATGTGCCTGAAACCAAGTGTTTTGATTTTCCTGTGAAGGATTGAGTAAGAAAGCTTGTACCAAAAATTATTATTGCTGAAAAAGAGCCTCGGGACATGGACCGAGCTTTTGTAGGCATTCGTACAAGCATTGTTCTTATAAAAACGCCATTTTCCATTCGCGGTGCGTGTACAAGTATGCAAAAAGTTACAATGCTACTCTCCAAGCCACAAAGCCGTTTTCTGGGAAAATGACAAAAACGGGTGGAAGAAGTGAGATGCACGGCACCCAGTAAAAGTTGTCGAGACACTTACGCAACGACTTCTCAAAGCGGGATAGAGAATAGGAGTGAAGGACCACTTCCACTACTTGTGCTAGTTACACAGGGCACTTATTAACAATAAGTACTTTCGAGATGAAAAAACGAAGAAAAAGCACACATGCCTTTACGCAGCAAAAGACTCTTAAATTACTTGAGAAGGAGAATGGGAAAACTGTCTTTTTGTTCTCTTCTTCCTGTTACTTCACTACATACTCTCATGTTGCTTACACAGTCAACTCTGGTTTTTGAAGCAGAACACAAACGCTAAATAGCTAATAGCATTGTTGAGAATAAAATGTTGAGATGCTGTTTATTTCAAGTCTGCTTTTATTGCTAAACTGCTGCTCTTTTCCTTTTCCTGTTTGCTGCTGCAACGCTTTGGCTGTTGGTGTCTGACTGGTGTTTTTAAATGCATGTTGTTCTTGTAATATTATGTACGTATGAAATATTAGATCTAATGAAGTCGTAAATCCCGGGCTACACTGCAGTTCTGGAAGAATGGGCTTGCGAGCTGGACAAAAAAATTCTATAACTGTTTTAGTTTTTAGGACTAGCTGCCATTATAAATTAGAGAAATAAAGGCAGTTTATACGAGATGTAGGGTGCACTACTGAAAATGTGTACACATTTATGATACAAACAAGTTCCGTAGGGATTACAAGAAAAGTTATATGCAGCTTTCATTATAATTCTTTGGGTTCACTTTTGTTGAATGAAATTCCAAGATCGACTACACAAAATTCCGATCTTTCATTCTTACTCTTTCTGCAAATAGTTTTTCATGTAAACTCAATATTGACAGCGTTGTTGGTTTTTAAATAAGCTTTAACACAATAACAATGCCAAATTGACAATTATTATTTCTTTACGTTTAGGCAAAGGGAATCAAATCGAAAGCATGCACCCTTGAAACAGTATGCTTTAGATTTGATTCCCCTTGCCTTTGGGGTAAAGTGCGACGTTGTAGTTTTATATTGCAGAGGTACCATAGCATATTAAAGTAAAATACGTCAATTGACGCGTTGGTTTGTTTTATCAAAACATGGTATGATTATATTTACAATCACAAAACATCGTTGCGTGAAACACGTGTTAGCATTATAAACAAAAACAAACTAAAAGGGCAGTGAATGTTATTGTGGCGAGAAGTTTCATGTACTACGTACCTAATTACTACCATAGGACATAATTATGAAGGATTGCTGGAGTAATGGCTCAATTTTATGAGGAATTGCCTATTAATGTACTTTTATTGGTATTTTGTATGAATTAAGTTGGACGCTAAAGTGTTTGAACAACGCCTACATCTATACATGCTGTAATTCATAATAATATGGTTCTAAGAGTCACGCGATCCTCATTCTGCAAGTAATTTATCCGAATTAAAAATGTGTACGTCAATTCCTTTTACTAGCTCTAAATGAAATGTTTCGGTGAATTTAGATCCACAGACGACGCGCGATGACGTTGCAAGAGTTTACTCAGCATTGTTAAGCTAACATACATAATTTGACATCAATTTATTCTTAGCGTCTTTCCAAATAGTAAGCATTGTGCACAAACAATTGTGCACATTTTTACTAGTTATTTTAATGGTTATTTCAACTAATTCTGTGAAAGAAAATCTTTTCTTACAATAATGACGGTCTTGAACAGTCGTAAGCGATGAAATAAGCAGTGAAAGCCAAACGGCAGTCTTGCTTCCAACTAGAAATACTTCTTTCAAATGCTACACCTACAAAAAGGTACATTTTGTACAAACCATATTGATACAAGTTGAGAACTAGGAACCTGATTCATGACAGACACGAAGATACACATAAGAAAGAAAAGAATTTGAGTGCAGTATCATTTCTACAGTTTTCCTTTCTCCAAGCCGTCTTCCACCACTAACAACAACCACGACTGCCACTAGTAGAACCGCTGCTGGCCCTGTTAGTAAGAACGAAAAACGAACCAAAACATCCTGACTTTTTTATTCATATGCTTTCATCTACAAGTATCAAGACTACTACGCACACAAGACACAATGAAAGGGTTCTCGATTCTGTCAGACAATTTGATGTAGTGTGAGTACGTGACTTTTACCACAGTTTTTCTCCCTACTTACTTCCTCCTCACTTTCCGATGAGATGAATTTCTCTCTTCACTTAAATGGGGAAAAACTCTCGTGAAAGTGGATGCGTTGTACGTGGCTCATGTACGCTTTTGCTGAAGAAGTATAAATACAGAACATGCACGCAAGCAAAACTCTAGATAAAGGTGATATACAAAAGTGTAAGTCTATATTCGTAGACTGGTTTCTGTTTTAGAGATCCTTTATACGTAATAGATATTATATTCAGTATTCGTCTTGAGTAGTTTTTGGAAACATGGTGGGTTGCATTTGAGTAATGCTTAATAATAACAAAATGTGGGAAACTGTATATTACCCTAGATGCAATAAAGTTGAGCAACCAATAAGTATTGGCTGCAAGCAAACGAAAAACATACCATTATCTACTGATTTTAAAATATATTTCAACAAACTACAGTGAACAAATCTTACCCAAATGCACTTATACATTTTGTTGTTGCAGTTCCACATTGCTGTGGATCCCTAAAATACTTTTATCTAAGAATCAAAGACTAGGAAAATAGTGTGATCAATGATTGACCGTGCTGAGAAAACCGTAAAATATTATAACAATGTCCGATCAATTTATATTCATGTTCTCTATTTAAAACTTTATACTGCAATTTTGAATAATATTTGCATCTTTCTTCTAAGGTGTTATTGTTCAAAAGCTATATTATATGAACATAAAGCATTGTATCGTTCTTGTTAAAATGTTATTTTATTTTAATGATAGTAGAAGCATAAACCTACCGCCACGTGTTGTACCGCTCGTGACGTCACGTCGTGAAAAATCGTGATTTTCTTCAAAATAAAATTCTGCAAAGTCTCATACATATTTTGTTTATTTTCTGTCATGCAATACTACATAAAAAGTAACTACTACTTTTAACAAGTGAACACTTTATTTCCAGAGGTGCTGCTAGTCTAACAGAACCATTAAGCTTAAAGTGATACACTGATGTTCTGCTTATTTAGGTCACACAAAGTTTAACTAAAAGCTCAACAAAACACACTTAGACCACCAAAAGATCTTAGTTTCGTGCTTCAAAAAATAACACCTTGTTTGTTTCAACCTTTCCTACCAAATGGAATTACAGTCTTTGTCTTTCTGATGACAAGCGAAGGGTGGGTTTGATTGTGTTAGAGATATATGTTTTACCTTGCCACTTACTCTCCTAAATCATGAATACAATACACTTGGACATGGTAATATTTAAAAATAGAAGTATGGATGATAATAGGTTTACGTTTGTTCGCTTTTTTGTTCATTCATAAGCTTCTAAACGCATCTATAAACACTTCCCCTTCTCTTCCATCTAACTGTAGCATTCTGATAGTGTCAGAAAAGGGTTGAACCTTTCTTACAACAGTATACGGCATGTTGCTGTCTGTCTACAAAAACAAATAGTCAGTACGTTATTTTTCTGCTGTTCGTAAGTACCAGCTAAATTCCAGCTTGGAAGCTTTCACCAGAAACCACAATGTTGTTGCCTTGCACTGTATGTCCCAAGTATATTGTTCGCTAGTTCCGATTTTTCCAGTTTCACTCATATCTGCCATTATCTCATCATTCCTCACCAGTTCGTTTTTATAATGTTCAATATTGATACTGCATGCGTGGATTATTATCATATGCGCCTACCAGTGTTATTATTTCAGAGCAGATCGGATACAATATTATATAGATATAAAGCACTTTAAAAGCAGGTATATCATCAAGGCATTTCCTTATGCAATACTATAAGCTGTTTAGAGGTTCAACCCTTCCTTACGTCAACAGAAACAGTGAAAGATATTTGAACAGTTTTATTATCCTTCTATTACTCCAATGATCTTTCCTACAAAAGTGAAAATTGCTTTTACTGCTGCAATACTGGCCTCCCCCTTTCAATACATTTCAGTAGGTCTCTAGATGTTACCTAAAGGTAAAAGTTTACCTTTACATTTTCCGATGAAATGAACGTAAAAGGGTGGTGAAATAATGTATGTGTGAATGTTATTACACTTTGAAAAAATAACAACTCTAATACTAGCTGACATATCTGGAATTGTTTTATGCTCCCCTATTCATGCTTACGCTTTATTGTTTACTCAGAGCATGACTTATGAAGATGTGGCATGTACATGTGTATGGACAGGAGTCATTTTAAAAGCCTGATCTTGACAAAATGAACATCATCGCTGTTTTGTTTTTTGAAGAATGAATCCATTTGAAACAATATTTATAAAAAATATGACAAGGGAATTTTTCTTGCGGTTGGATCAGAGGAGAAGAAGACAAGTCAAACCCTTTGTTTACCGTGTTTTATAGATACCTTTAGCTCATTTTTTACCTTTCGGTGTGCTCAAGATGGGGTCACTGTTTGTTCTAGATATTCAAAAAGCTTGAATACAGCTATTTTCGGCTATGCATCTTCAGCTCAACTTGTCATACATTGTTACAAACACTTTGTCGGTCTGTCTATAGTTTGCTCCGTCAGCATAGATGGATGGAGAGGAAGATGGTGGAATTCAATTTTTGAGCCTTGAGTGAGTGATGGCAATTTGTGACGTTGAGTGAAAGGCACGTTCCTCTCCCCGGGTGGTTACTTTTACGGTATTCCGTCCTATATCTTAAAGCATATACATTCCACTTCTTTTGCGATGTATTATATCTCTTTGTACATGTTGTGTTTATGTAGCTATTTGCACATGGTTTGCTTTTTGCTTGCTATAAACAATAAAATCCGCTAAACACGCGGTATACTTACGTAATCCTAGTTTACGTATGAAGTTAAGGGAGAAGTACATGTGAGTAAGAGGAAGAGGCAGGAAGGAAGAGGGAAAAAACTTTGCTTCAACTTCACTCTCTCTCCTTCTCCTTTTTATTTTCCTTCTCCTCTTGTTTCTTTCTTTTTGCCTTTTGTGAACATTTTATAAAAGTGCAGAAAGGTAACCTTTCTCTTCTTCTTGGGTGGTGGTGGTTTTTTGTTGTATTACTTTGGTGGTTGGTGCAAGACTTATAGTGAGCTGTGGTATGAGGCTGCTGCTGACACGTCCGCCGATCCTGTATCCTGCTAGCTAACGCACATATCTATTATATTTTGGGTAAAAACTAACCAGAGCAACGTTACTTAACCTATAGCACACCATTTAATATGCGCTACTATCACACAAGCTTTAGGTTAAGCGCCTGTTTCGGCGCTCTGATATGTATATCTGTAAGTTGAACTATATAAGTCTAAATAACAACATTATGAGTCTATTTGCAGTAGAAGTTTTTTAAAAGAAAAAAAAGAGACTTGACTTCCAAGAATCAAATTGCACTTTACCACTATCAGTATATTGCAAGTTCTATCACTATTCACATAGGCGAACTAGCAAACATGTCTGTGCTTTATTGTCTATAATATATAATATTATTGTCGCGACGATTTTTGAAGGTGGCACAGCGAAAAATTCTTTTTCATGCTTCTTTTTTATATTTCCATTTTATCCAATTTGTCAAGTCATGTAGTCAACTGTTCAGCATGATCATGATCATGTAGTTTTGTGCATTGGGCCAGTTTACTAGAGTACTAGTATGAAGTAGTGTATAGAAAGTGTTCCGGAGGATTTTGGATTCGAAATGGAAACTGGACATTTTATTATAAATTGTCTGTTTCTTTGTTAACTGAACGTTGTAATTCGTAGTTCTTTGTTCACGTTCAGTATTTCCCATTGTTATTGCTAAGATGATTATTGTTAAAGTTCAATATTGTGAACTTTGTATTTGTAATGGCTACTTCCGGTGGAAAGGTCAAGTTCGATCCAACGTAAAGTTGGACTTTGTAAAACGTTCTCATTTTCCTTTGTCTTTCTTTGTGCGGAAAATGATAGCTTTTCCTGTAAAACCGGAAACGGTTCTATTTTGTCGCTTCATGAAAACTCGTCATGAAACGTTTCTTTGTTACTTGCCATTTTTGTAACTTTCCGAGTTCGAACCCGGAGTAGCCAGTTTCAGTATAAAAAGGGAATGAGAATTGTAAATGGTCATCAGTCCTCTTGAGGCATCATACCAAGCAGAGTAAGCCCAAAAACTCTCAAGGTTGAGCCAACAAAGAGAAGAAAGTTGGTCTTCGGACTAGAGACACTTAACAAAGCAACCGTTATTTGTCTATTTTGGGAAAATAATAAAGTTGAAGTTCCTAAGTTTATTGGAATCGTTTGCTATTTATTTTCCATCTGTCTGGAATAGTTTGACCCAGCATTGAATTGCATTGGGGTTCCAGAAGTTGTCTCACGTTAGTGAGTGGTCCTTTTTGAGCATTATCATCACCATCTTATGTTCCAAGTTTGGGGACATAATTTGGTCCTTCGAACCGGATCATCCGCGCTATGGAGTACGGTCAAGTTCCGGAAGGAGCCCCCGGAAGAGGGGAAGAAGGTCCCAGAAGAAGCAGACGTCCAAATCTCGGGCAACCGCCAGAGTTTTATGGAGATTGGGCCGCCGAGGAAGAGCTGCCATCCTTTCTCACCAGCACCCACAGAACGACCACTGGGGTGGCCATGCAGAGAACAACACTTGTCACGCCACAAAAGGTTGAAAGGACACCGGAAGTGGAGGATGACGCCCGTTCGAAAGTCTCTGTTGCCAGCTCCAGGTCAAGGGTGGAGTTGGATGAAGAATTTGCTACTCTAGAGCGATCCATACGTCAAAAGTTGGATCGTCTCTCTGAGTTAAAGGCAGAAATGTCAAGGGTGGCCCACCAAAACCAGGGAAAGATGGACGATCTGGAGAGATATGCGGACTTTGACGACGAGGACGACCAGGAGGATGGGAAGGAACAGGATGCCCAAGGGGTGAAGCCGTTTTCCGGTGAGCTCTCTGCAATTGCATCAGCAGGAGCCCATTACATGCCCACGCCTCAGTCTACTCGAATTCCAATTTGGAAGGATAGGGAGGATGGTTCCACTGCTCCAACACAAGCGCCTCCATCCAAGCCTTCCACGGGATGGAGGGTCAGTGAACAGGGAAGGCAACAACGGGAGCAGCGGAAGCCGGAGTCCAAAGTATACTACAACTGGGAGGAACCCGCGTCATATGGGTTTCCTCCAAAAGCACCTTCATCCAAGCCTACAACAGGATGGAGGGACAGACGGCCAGAAATAGAAGACAACTGGCAAGGTGCCGCATCCACTGGGTACCAACCGCCACCACCGAGTCCACCACCACCTGCAACAACCAGAGCCAGTACGGTGCCACAGAATCACCCTGAGAGTGGATTAGCTGACGCACTGGCTAATGCCCTCATCACTGCCTTAAAGTCACAAAACGTGACCACTGAGAAGTTTGTGGCTCGTCAGGGAGAAGGAAGCAAGCTACCCAGCTTCTCTGGTAATCCATTGGACTGGCCAATATTCGCCCACCAGTACCGGCAGTCTACCAAAGACTGTGGATTCACCCTTGCCCAGAACACGTCAAGATTGGAAAAGGCACTGAAGGGGGAAGCACGGAGACATGTACGTGCACTGATGATTGTCCCGGACAATGCAGATGTGGTCATGGAACGCCTGGAACAACGCTACGGACGAGCCGAGTACGTAGTCCAGGCGCTGATTGAAACTGCCAAGAAGACACCCACTCCCAAGGCGGACAAGCTTTCAACAATCATGGACTATGCTGGTGCCATAACCAACTTGGTCACCACTGTCAAGACGCTCCACGTTCCAGCACACCTCGAAAATCCCCAGCTCATGCAGGAGCTGGTGGATAAGCTGCCGGACAACCTCAAGCTACAATGGGGAATGCACACACTGTTGCAAAAACGTGTCAATCTCCTCGACCTGGCCGCATGGATTGACAAGGTAGCTGAAGCCGCGAGCAAAGTGACCATCCCCAAGCTCCGGATCCGGGATGGAAAGGAGGAGAACGTGAACGTCGCAGCCACGGAGGAGTCATCCCAGTCCAAGATGTCCAAAGCTTGTCCGGTTTGCAAGATGGAGGGTCATGCAGTATCAGGCTGTGAAGAATTTAAAAAGAAGAATGTGCAGCAACGGTGGGAAGCGGTCAGAAACAGCAATCTCTGTTTCTGTTGTTTGAGAGGGGGACACAGCGTAAAAGTCTGCCGATCAAAATGGACATGCCGTGTGGAAGGGTGCGGAAAGAAACACAACACTCTTCTGCATGGTGGTCCCGGTCCCAAGAAAGATGACAAGGTATCAGCTGACGACGCAAAACTCCTTGAAAAGCTGAGTCAGCTGAATACCAACGTCAACCTAATGAAGGGGCCAGGTGCACTTTTGCGGATCATAACAGTGCACCTAAAAGGACCGGGAGGATCGACCATTGCCAACGCATTGATCGATGGAGGATCAACATGCACACTGATTTGTGCCACGCTTGCCAAGAAGCTTAGCCTCAGCGGTCCGATCGACCCAATAAGGATCAAGTGGACCAACCAGCAGAAGCAGACAGATTCCGGTTCCAGGAAGGTGGAGGTCTGGATAAGCCCATTGGAGGAGACCGTGGAGTACAAACTCAAAAATGTACGCACCATCAGCAACTTACAGCTTACTCCTCAACGTGACGATCTGGACAAGATTTGCAAGAAATGGGCACACTTGCAGGAAATCAAGATGCGGTACCTTCCTGGAGAGCGACCACTGATCCTGATTGGGCAACCCCACACGTATCTGACTGTAGCTAGAGAAGTCAGAGAAGATGGAATGGACGCACCCATAATGTCAAGGTGCAAACTGGGATGGGCAATCCATGGTCCAACCGAAGGAAATGGAGAGGAAGAATCTATGTTCTCATGTGTCCATGAATCTGATGAGGACATCTTGCACGACCTGGTGAAGGAGTCCTCCAGTTTGGATTCGGATGGAGTCAGGCCAATGGTGAGCACCCGCTCCCGAGACGACATTGCCAATGAGGCATTATTGAAACAAGTCACTCGGCCCGTTGGGGACCATTGGGGGACTGGGCTACTCTGGAACAGGGAGCCCGTTGTGTTGCCACCAAGTCAAGATGTCGCACGTAGCCGATTCCAAGGAATTGAAAGGAAACTCCACCGGGACGAGCTACTTAGAGGACAATATGGGGCAAAGATAAAGGATTACTTGGCAAACGGCTATGCTCGAAAGCTATCACCGGAAGAGCTAGCCGCACCAACCCATCCAAACAAACCTGGAAAGTTCCTGAAGGCACTAGGAGCTGAAGCTGGACAAGTCACAAAGGACCTGGCTGAATGGTCCGAGATCCCAATGGAGCGGGTAAATTTGGAACGAACTGGAAAGGGGATAGCTACTGGAGAAGAAGTGTCCAACAAAAATGCAGTGTTGAGGCTGGTCATGATGGTACGGGATCCGCTGGGATTTCTGGGGCACTACATGACAAAGGCAAGTATACTTCTCCAGGACCTGTGGCCATACAAAATTGGCTGGTATGACGAAATCCCCTCCACTACTCTCGCAAAATGGATAGCATGGGTGCGGAAGCTTTCACGGAAGTGGAAGAAGGCAGTCGAGTGGCCCTTCATCCGACCCTCCGCAGCTCATATGGGGGGAAGTTGGGAAAGAATGGTCCGTAGTGTCAAGTCTGCAATGTCGGTAATCCTGAAAGCCCGAGCCCCCAAGGAGGAAGTACTCCAAACAGTGTTTGCCGAAGCTGAGGCCACTGTCAACAGCCGTCCTCTGACAGATGTGCCTGTGGATCCAGATTCGCCGGAAGCCCTTACTCCGTTTCACTTCCTGATTGGAAGCTCAAGTGTGACACAGCCTCCAGGGGACTTCAAGCTGGATGCGAACCTGAGGAAGCAATGGAGACAAGCTCAAGCATTAGCAAACTCTTTCTGGAGACGATGGCAGAAGGAATACATCCCCACTTTACAGCGGAGGCATAAGTGGCATGAAAAGGTTCCTCCAGTGACCGTGGGGGACATAGTCATTGTCTTTGATGACAGCCTGAAAAGGAACAATTGGCCACTGGGCAGAATCACGCACATTTATCCTGGCAAGGACGGAATTGTCAGGATCGTGGAGGTCAAGACAGCATCGGGGACCTATAAACGGCCGGTGGTCAAGTTGGGGAAACTGAACATAAGGACAACCGAGGAGGCAAAGTAGGATTTACTTTGTAAATCGGGGGGAAGAATGTTCCGGAGGATTTTGGATTCGAAATGGAAACTGGACATTTTATTATAAATTGTCTGTTTCTTTGTTAACTGAACGTTGTAATTCGTAGTTCTTTGTTCACGTTCAGTATTTCCCATTGTTATTGCTAAGATGATTATTGTTAAAGTTCAATATTGTGAACTTTGTATTTGTAATGGCTACTTCCGGTGGAAAGGTCAAGTTCGATCCAACGTAAAGTTGGACTTTGTAAAACGTTCTCATTTTCCTTTGTCTTTCTTTGTGCGGAAAATGATAGCTTTTCCTGTAAAACCGGAAACGGTTCTATTTTGTCGCTTCATGAAAACTCGTCATGAAACGTTTCTTTGTTACTTGCCATTTTTGTAACTTTCCGAGTTCGAACCCGGAGTAGCCAGTTTCAGTATAAAAAGGGAATGAGAATTGTAAATGGTCATCAGTCCTCTTGAGGCATCATACCAAGCAGAGTAAGCCCAAAAACTCTCAAGGTTGAGCCAACAAAGAGAAGAAAGTTGGTCTTCGGACTAGAGACACTTAACAAAGCAACCGTTATTTGTCTATTTTGGGAAAATAATAAAGTTGAAGTTCCTAAGTTTATTGGAATCGTTTGCTATTTATTTTCCATCTGTCTGGAATAGTTTGACCCAGCATTGAATTGCATTGGGGTTCCAGAAGTTGTCTCACGTTAGTGAGTGGTCCTTTTTGAGCATTATCATCACCATCTTATGTTCCAAGTTTGGGGACAGAAAGCCTTCTGGCAACATGCATTATAGCACCGGATAAGAAAATGAGACACGCCACTTTATCTCAACTTTGCATGTGTGGAATAACGTTTGACTACAGCACATAGACTTCCGGGCAGATACAGTGTAACAATCCTAGGCTTTTTGAATGTGTCGAATATTACTACATTTGCAAAATAGACTGAAAATGTGAAATGTCTTGTGTCAATGTCAATAATAATAACGTCAGCCTATTACAGGCATTCCTGCACACAAAATTCTGTTCGTTTCACAAAAGTCTTTTCTCTTTCTTTGCATTTGAACAGGTCAATAATAATACAGAGGATATAAAGGTGACAACTTATGAGCCTCAAGTGGATGGAGTTATTGAGGATAACTGGAGTGGTGGCAGTAGCGGCATGATTGGAGGTAGCAATAGTCCTGGAATTGGCAGGGAGTATCAGTATCAACAACAACATCAGCAAATATCCTCTTCGTCCTCGGGCCGGGATAGCGGCATGAACAGCGGTATGCAGCTTGGAAGTGGTGGTATTGCTGGTGGTGCACCTACTCCAGATTATACATATATGTCCGTTACGGGAATTGAGTTCCGATTGGACCGTCAACGTTTTCTGCAACGTGGACAACTTCTCAACATCCGCTGCGTGGCTACTGTGGCAGATAAAATAATGGAAACACAGACCAACATCACTATACTAAACAATTTCCAACCTCCCAAGTTGTCCAGTACGGGACAAAATCGATATGCTTCGGGTAAGATGCGATATACCTAACTCAATTTTCATTTTGTGCGGTTGAGTGATTTTTTGGAGGTTATTCGGAGCCACGAGATAACAATGAATTCTTGCTTGTTTTTGTTTTACTGACCTTCAACAAACTTTTAGCTTGGCTTGTTTTTAAAAATAAAAGATGCATATTGATGATGATAAATGCATGCATAATGAATGAGGTCTTCATAGAAAAATATATGCACTTTTATCATGCAATTGCAAGCAGAAATATTCGTGTTTCGGTTTTTCACCAAAATCTATTTTTGTAAAAATGTACTTTTACTGCAGAGTACAGCTAAACTGTATTTGGGTATTTTGTGGAATGTGTTATTTGCTAACGTCGCATTTTCATGTTTTAACAGGATCAGTACTGCCCAGCTTTGCCAGCCAAACAGCAAGACTTGGACTGTTAGCCATTACTTGGATTATCCTAAGTTGTTAGAAAACATGATCCATTCAGTAAGATGAATCAAAAACATTTTTCCTTCTTATCAACATACTTATTTATAACTTACTTCCACTTTGTAAGTTATATATATTTGCTTGGTTTAATCAACTATAAAAGGGTATATTAATAATAGTGGGACTAGATGATTACATTTATCTACCCAACGCATCGCAATTTCAATGTTTGCAAACCACTGTAATGACTTAGCTATCTAAAAGTACAGAATATGGGAAATCCCACATTCAAGTTATCCATGAATTCAGTAACGAAATCACATAAGAATCATGCAATTATATTTGAAAATTGGTAAGATTAACAAGGAAACATTAAAAAGCGAATCAGATTGTTTTAGCATCATTATTCTAATGATTGTATTGCTTAAGGCTGTGTTTTAATGTAATTTAAAGTAATTACTCTATCAAACCAAAATAGAGATTATCGATTCAAGAACTGATTTCAAAACTACGACTATAAACAACATAGTTGTTGAATCAAATAATCAAATCACTTTCCCAAGTGAAATGTTTGCTAAATTATAAGAAAACAACAAATGTGTATTACATAACGTACAGTCCATAACACATTGTCTCTTTCTAATTTTGTGACTTTTGATCGTGCATTGTAAATTGCATTGCAAGCATTTGTTATAGAAACTTTGTAGCTTAAGGTAGATGTATATATCTAGTCAGCATTCAAGAAGATGTAAATGTGTACTTTAATACATTTCACTCATTCATGTATCAAAGGCATAGTTCTTTAAGATATATCACATAAGTATAAACACTTTTAAATTTGATAATCTATATATGTCATCACAAAACATGTATATACTGTATAAAAATCAGGGAAATATTGAAGCAAATGTATATTTCTTGTGCTGCAGATAAAATATGAACATGTTAATGTTAATAGAGAGATTTATTTCATTAGTAGGGTTTTTATTCTTTGTAGCCAATCACTACATTGACCTTTTATTAATCGTGCTTACTTACTGTATGTAATAAAAGTATCGGTGATTATATGTACTCTAATCTATACTGTGAAACAAATATTAATAAAAACACAGTTCATCAAATATCCTTATTTAGAAACCATAAATATTTGTCTGTTGGAATGGAATTGGGGTGACTTAAACAGCATGTATCAAAACGTCCACCAACCAAAGAACAAGGTCAGAAGGTAAGTTGCCATCACTTTGGCTATGCATGCAACTCTTGTTAGATCGAATCACATATGGCAAACGCGTATTAAAATTTGGAATGCAATAGGAAATCCCCTGAAACCCGTTAAGTGAATGTTCGAAATATGGGATTAAAAAGGAGAATAAAATTGAAACCATCAAACTTTGTGGTCTCACTCAGAAAAGTGTAAGAACCACACTACGCAATGTACTTCCATCAGAAGCAGAGAAAGAGAATGACTTCCTTTCATTCCCTCCTGACTCCCCTAGAGAAAATGGTATTAGCGCACCGCGTCTACTATATAATACTCCAAATATGATATCCAGTATCGTATCGCACGGCACGTCATAAAGACCTAGGTACATTTTCACCATTGCGACTTTGTTTCCTACTGTTTTAACGTTGACTTATTTTCATGCTATAATTCTCTGAAAGTATCGCAACTCACCGCATATATATTTAAGAAAACGCCTGCATGATGATGAGAAAATATGATTACTGCTCTGCCTACTATCATGGAAATATATTACTGTGAAGTTCTCTTTATATCATTTTCAGGATGCATAATAATGATTTGGAAAATTAGGGAATTTGATTACATTTTTGGAACCACATGCACGTACATTAGGAGAAGCATTACAAGGAAAAATGGAGTTACTATGTAGGACTAAACCTCAAAACATGAAGAAACAAAATGCAAACCACAACTATGAATGCATTTCCAGCTTGCA
Source organism: Entomobrya proxima (assembly GCA_029691765.1). NCBI lineage: Eukaryota > Metazoa > Arthropoda > Collembola > Entomobryomorpha > Entomobryidae > Entomobrya > Entomobrya proxima. The sequence continues at coordinate 9,251,047 of CM056170.1, read as the reverse complement.
TTAAGTGAATAAATTTATTTCCAGCCAATAAGGCTTTCATAAATAACGACGGAAAAAGGAAAACAAACGCATCTTGTGGCTTTTGAAGCGTTCGATAAACATTTTCTAAAGCACTGTAGGATGATTCTGCAGAAGAAGCCAGATGGATTACAATGCTACCGTAAGTAGTTTACTTTGGTTTTATATATCATCGGAGAATTATTGAAATTCCTACCATTTTGATATGAATAACACGCCAGTATTATTTGATCCGCATTGGGAAAGGAATATTTACCTAGAGTCAACAGACTGCTAGTGGATTTGATGTTTTTTTTTAAATACATAGTGTGCTTCAAACTTCCTTTAATTAATATTCAAAAAGAACATCCTCAAATCGGATCAACCAGAGTAATTTCCGGTATGAATTAATTTTTATACTTTAAATATTTTTGTTGATAAAATCAACATGAACTGCACGTGCATCAAAGTCAATGAGTAAATTGCTTAATAAATAAAGGTTAAAACAATTTATTTAGAAAGTGTAATTGAAGAGAAATGTCATTATATGACTGCAATACAATATTTTGGATTTTGATGATTTAATAACGTAAATTGTCTTTTCCTAAAGAGTCCGTTCAAGGATTTTTGTTTCCTTTCAATGTAATATAAAGCTTTTTCTTCTTCTTGATTCGCACTGTATAAACTCCTTCAGACATTTGTTTCTCTTCTATTTGTAGGAATACCCTTTGATACCAACTCTTTTCTTCTTGATCCTCATCTTTATTCTCCTTCTGTGACTGTAAAGGAGGTGAAAATGACGTGTTGTTGTAACGTAAAAAGAGTTTCTGGATGATCATTTTAGTAGTTTACGGCGATGACAACGATCATCATCGTCGCGCCTTCGTTACAGCCGCTGGCGATTTCGACCTAGACCGTTCCTTATAATAATATTACATATTATATATTACATATTATGTAATATATAATATACTTAAGTTCACAGTCCAACGCTAGGCCTATCTTGTTTTCACTAGTTTGGGGTAATCTTTATGGTATTCCTTTAATTTATAAGCTATTTTATACGCACTTTATCCATTTTTCTATCAAAATATATTTTTGCCTACATCACAGTTTACACTCTAATACAAAGTACAAAAATGTGCAGGGTGATGATCATATCATCTTATGATCCAATGGCATCCAGTGTAGTATATTACTTTAACTAATGTTGCTACATTTTGCTTATGCATGATGACGACGATGATCATAATGATGATACGATGATACAATAATGTTATAAACTGGATGAGAGGCACGCAAGAGGGTGGGTGAAACCATGATGCAATGAGAATATATATCTTTAAAGATATTATTTTCGTTGCTATACACTTTCTTGCTTGCTTGGTTTGGCTTTCTATTCCAATTTCTTTCCTCACTTTTTTCTTCAGTTTCAGTGGTTTCACTATGTGCTTCACTTTTACTGCTTCTTCTCTGTCTGTATACGTTAGACTCATGTGTGAGTACACTGTATAAAAACAAGGCACTAGCCAGACAATATTACATTTTAAGCTATATACATGCATATTATCACAAAAGGGGATGAGTTGATAAAGAAAAAAACCAGCTACTTATGTAGTTACCGCTACAGCATAGATTCGGGATAGAGAACGGATGGATGCATACATTATGTATCACATTTTATGAGGTTGCAAGTGTGCAAGAGAGTCACACGGGAAATATAATTCAGAAAAGTTTAATCAAACATCTCCTTTCTCTCTTCTTCAAGCTTCTTTCCCTTTCCCCCTCTTTCTTTTATTTTTAGCCAACCATTTTTCTGCTTTCTGCTTTATTCTTTTTCATCATTTTTACTACGATACTTACCAGTAGTACACAGTGCAATTTTTATATTATGTACGTTCAGGAAATCTAACATTTTAGCAACCATTTTCGAAGATTTTCTATGGTTAACTGAGCGAGTAAGAATAACACTGAATACCTTGAACCAGTATAGTATTCAAATCCTTTCTCGCACTGAGCAACCAATATGAAAGTAGACTGCCAGTAAACAACTGAAATCATGTCGGCATTTTATAATAACACATTATTCTCTTTTCCTTTTTGGATAGCATCACTATTACTGTTATGTTATGAACTCATGAATTTCATGGGTTCCTCATAAGAAAAAGATATATAGGGCAGTAAATTAAATTGGGAAGGGTGAAATGGGTTTCAAGGATTTGGCTAATTTAGTTTGTCTATGCAGAAATATGCGCAATGAAACATAATATTATATGATTTCATTGAAAGGTAAACTTTTCTTTTGTCTATACATATATTTTTCTTTCAAAAAAGAGTTTCATGACTTTTATCAGAGCATAAAATTTTTTAGAATATAACGCATAGTAGGACAAAAACAATTTTTGTTACGGAGAGAAATTGACTTTCACTTATGATATTATGAGTTTTAGCGTGATTCCTTCAGTTATACAAAAAGTTTACTAATTTAGTTAGTTTAAATTTTACATACCCGTTTGAAAACCACTTTCTCCTAAATTGTGCAAGTAAAACTCTTTGTAATATCACGTTTCTAATACGCTTAGCATTTTAGCTGTCAGTTCAGAAAATATTGAAGAAGAAAATCTTTCGAAAAAGTTTGCATTTTTGTTTAGTGTTCCTGTCACCTCAACCGCACTCGGCAGTGTTGGAGCCCAAAACCTAATGAATGGTAGGAAATGCGTGCACGCATTAGTACACTCTGTAACAAAGACGACTTATATAACGTATAAATACATGAAACTTTGTTCAAGTTCTGCTTGTTGGTGCATCTGAAACTCATTCGTTTCCTCAAGCCGAATTCCATGAATGAAAAGCAATAAAGACCGTGCCTTTGGAGAGGAAGGAATGGAGCCTAAAATAAAAGATTTGCAACCGAGAAGATTTTCTTTACTTTTGTTTCTGGAACCACTTTTACCATCACCAGACCACCACATGGATGCTATTTAAGAAAGGATTACAAGTGATTCCTTTTCTCAGGGACAAGGAAAGCATCTATCAGACTGTACGGAATGAAAGTGCTGTGTATGTGTGGTTAATATCATCTTGACGTTCCACAAAGTCTTACATACTCATAGAAAACGCTAATCTTATTTATTCTCTTGTTCTTCGTAGACACCATATCAGACTTTCTCCTCAAAAATACAATATAAAAGAAAACGCACTACCCGCCCAAGTGCGTAAGTGCTTATATATCTGCACATGTTCCAAAATATTAAGTCGATATAAGTACACGCATGAAGAGATATTTATTTTCAAGGAAATACGTTTAATGCTGCACTGGCCTACTACCCATTAACATGGCACATGCTTTCACTTCTTGGGCAGGGCAAAATCTTGATAAGAAGCATAAAATACATGATTGCTGCTCTATCCACCAGAAACCATTAATGTTGCTAAAGTGGGTGTAGAGATAGACTGCATAAAATATATATGTACTATGCATGCACGCGTTTCAAGTAATGTCTCGTAGAGATTTGTATCAAAGAGATTTGACGACGACAGTTACATCGGTTGCATCTACCACCCACTCCAATGTGCCTAATAGCAAAACTCATATCATCCCTACATGTTATAAGAAAACAATAAAGTAAATCTGTATAATACAAAGTACACGCACTAATGACAATGATTGAGGAAATAAAGAAAATCCTCTTCTCACATTAAAAACATCTTACTGTAAACAAAGGCCATATAGTACGACTGTTAACAGCGAATTCTATATATACGGTTGAAGCGAGGTGCTAGTACAACTGCTAGGGTTTTATTACTCCAATTTCGAAAAAGCCACCGAGAATGTATGAACATAGTATGCATTATGTGGTGCAAATAGTCTTTGAACTAACCACACAATATAATCCTGGAATAAAACCTGGAATTAACTGCGAAAAAGTTAAAAATATCCTAATTGAAATATGTTGCACAACTCATTAAGTGACACAAATGAAAAGAGCTTGCCATTTTATCTTGCGAGGCAATGAACTTTAGACAAAGATGAACTGCATTGTATGGCAAGATTAAACATATGGTTAGATACGAATCAAAGTGATGATGCTGTGTGGTATAGTAGAAAGATAAGAATGAAATGTGATGAATGAAAGAAGAGCTTCTTACACTCAAGGCTTCTGATGGAAATAGGCATGCTAGTGTTGCGATTGCGATGTGTCGAACCAAGCAAGCCGGTAATATAATATGCGATGATTATACCTATGTAAGCCGCACAAGCTAGAACATATGGATGCTTAGCCATAAATTGCAACACCGAATTGTATATTGCATAATACTATTACTTCATCTTATAACAATAAATTGCTGCGTAAGGATCAAGAAAAGTATCAAATTCTGTAAAGTGCAATCTGTACATCCACATTTTTTGTGTAAAGTTTGAATGATGGCCGTTCGGCTTTTCTAGTGGGGACAATGTTCGACTAATGTCATTCATTGAATTTTTCGAATGATGCAATGATTCTTTCCTGCAACCTGTAATGTGATGACCAAGAAGACCACATTACTTGACTACGAATGTGAAAAAGACGGAAGTAACACCGTATCAATGACAGAGTGAAAGTACTATTAGGGAGGTAAGTAGTGTTGAAAATTACATCTTATGTCAAACTGACTCTAGCTGAGACGAGAAAGTGGAATTACCAATAAAACCCACCGGTAGAGAAAGAGCACTGGTGTTCAAAGAGAGAAAAAACCCTCTGCTCTACTAATAGAATAACAAACTAAAAATAGAGTGATTTTCTTTTTACAGGAAAAGAAAGAAAACCACTCTTGGAGTCCAGATGGTTGGAAGAGCCTCTAAAAATCCCATGATTATATACCTTGTAATACACATTAAGACATTGTATCCACTTGGACAATGGACCTCCTTGCTCTTAAAAAACGACACTGGGAACGAGAAAAAAGGCGACAGGTCATTCAAAGACAAAATGCTATTTCTCCTTCTCAACTTTTTCTAAAGTATCCTACTACTGGTTATAGTAGAAAAAAGTGATCTGTCGACCTTTCTCTCTTTCCCTGTTTTCAATCTTCTCCTTTGCTTTTTTATCCTCCTAGGTTCACACCACCACCACAATCATCATCATCACCTCAAACACAATTTAACTCGAGTCAGCCAAGCCAGCAACAGCAGTAGTCACTTTCTCTCAAGAGATCGTATAATAAAATACATATCAGCACCAGCGTAATAAGCTTTTTATGTTACCAACAAAACACTTAAGGTGACCAGTGAGCAGCCACAAAAGGATACTTCGCACCTGATGCGACCACCGCCATACCACCTTTAGTAAAATCCAGTACAAAACCTCAAAAGTATTATATTATCCTTCCCTTCCTCTCTTTTTCCTCCTTCGTCCCCGAGAAACTGAAAATAATTCTAGCAAAACCACTTAGCTTCCTCAATCGCTCCTGTATAGCTTTACTGCACTGCGTGGTATACTATCACAGCACCGAGGTATACAATAAAATAGCGATAAGAAATAGTACTATAAAATCTACGTGAATGAGGGAAAAGGATCATTGAAATATTGAATTTTTTGAGATCCATTGTCACACATCCTTGCAGAAACCACAATACAACAATGACAGTGCTGGTAGAGCGGTGCAAGCAGTTTCCATTTCTCTTGACTTAGTGGTTCCAATGGGGTAATGTGAACATGCTGAAGAATATCGCAAAGACAGCCCTACTTTCTAGTTCTGAGTATGTAGTCTGTCTGTCTATTCCACAAGAACCACCATATGTATAGGACATACCACAATTGCATATTAATGGAAGAATTTGCTCAAGGTTTAGAAAGTTACATTTTTGGAAAACAAGATATCGTATTATCCATTTCGTTTTCTCCTTCCTTATACGTGGAAATTACATTGTATGGAATTACGGGTCTCCACAATATCTGGCACATCTGGCTTTCCAAAATTGCACTCGATTCTATTTCCTTATTCGTTTTCTTTAACTTAACGTAAAGTCTTGTGTCTTTTCCAAGTGTGCCTATGATTTTTCTGCTTTTCTCTCGGCCTTTTGATGACCGTATTTAGTGAGGAAAGTACGAGCATGGGCCAACATTAAGCGTAACTGCACATATTAGTAGTACTATGAAATGAAACAGCAATTTTCCCATTATCCAACCAAAGTCGCTACAGACGGGTTTGCATCACATACCCTCACCACAGCTGCCGTCGACAGGTCAACCAGCAACAAAATGTTGTTCTCTGTGTCAGCCAACATTACGCAACATACATAATGGACATGTAGACACAGGTATTTTTCCCGCAATGATACTAAAAGCGTTCTTCAGTACTCGTTGTAGTTGTTACCTGAAATGATTCTGAAATCCTATTTCTGCTAGTAGTTGCCTTTACGGCTTGTATAATATATTGCACGTATTACGATTAGTTATAAATAGTAATAAATGAGACGAGATATAACACGGGTAAAACATGAACTTTCTTGATGCGCTTTAATCCAATATGATAAAGAAAGTTTCTGTTTTTCCGGCCTAATACACTTTTGATATTTGTCTATAGACATCAATGAATTTCTTGTTCATTTTCTAAAAACACTCTTAGTCTTACATCTTGCATGAAACTGGTGCATGGTGGTGAAGTGGAAAACTCTCACGCAAAGTGGCATCAAGCTACTACTGGTCGCTACGACAGTCATAGAAGGGTTCGACCATTCTACTTTACGTTAGCCCAAGCCATAACAATAAAAATTCTCATCTAGTTAGCTATAAAGGAGCGTCAATAGCCTAGAGGTTTGGTTGTCTTTTCAACAACAAAAACCCCGAACCCTGACCAAGTGTGCTGATATTCTATGATCCTCCATTTCATTTTAGTACAAGCATAGCATCCATGTCGCAGATTGGAATCGAACCGTTTACTGTTGAAGATCTTTTAATTTTCATTTCATATTAATAATGGATGCTTATAAACGGCAATTTGTCTGTGTCCTGTGTTCCAATATGCATGCAGGTAACCAACCACTTGACACGATATAGTTCACAATGGCCCCATTTTGTTAGTGTCTTGTGGTTAAAATATTATCTCAATTAACACATATCCTACAAATTGAATTAAACTTTAAAGCTGCAATATCCGTGTCTAGTGTGTGCATATAAAAGTCCCAATGACAATTTGTTCACTCGCTTTAATGCAAAGGAGCAAGCGGTAGTTAGTAAAAGCCAATATGTGAGAACAGTTAGTACCCTCTCTATCTCCCTCTCACCAATTTTGTTTGCCCGAATATGTGTGTCTGTGCAAAATATTACTTTACGAAATGGGTATGGCGACAGAGAGTAATGCAAAAACTACGAGTGTTGAATTCCACATTGGAATATCTTAACAGCCCATGTATTCCCACGTCTCTAAACACTCTTGTCATTTATATTACAAGCAATTTTTCCTTGTTACCTATTTCTCTTTTTAACGGCTTCAGTAGTCCAGCGCACATACACACACGCCATGGTTTTAGACAGAGGAGGAGTAGGCAATCCCCGTATCAAGGCTCAGCCCAGCTCGTGTAATAATCCTACAGGGGTGTATCATCACCAGAGAAGAAGAGAAGAAAATTGGGACCGGATCTTATGTCCCTTACAGAGTGCCAGAGAGCGAGCACAAAACGGTCCACTGGGGAGAGACTCGTGTATGATTGCTGCAAAAGACTTTTTTCACTAGCCTAGCTACCAGTAACAGCTACACAATACACCGGCAAACAGTGTTAAGATTAGAAAACAAACATTATTCATACATATTATACGCTAGTGATGTTAGTATAATGGTACAAAAGCATGTACTTCCCCTTCAACATCCATAATATTATTATGACAGTGCTCAAACATCCAGCTTTAAAAATACGCTACTACTGGCTTTGGTTACCACCTTTTTCACGTATGTTGCAGCGATAACCAGTTACGGATGGTATCATAAACTGCAACATGCATAATCCACGCGAACCTATAGGTGGTAAAAATGGCACTGTCCTCTCTCTTTTCAAGATTTCCCCGGTACTTTCCTGCATTTCAAGCAAATTGTATTCACACCAAACTTTATATGCATTCATATCAATGAACGGCTTTCCCTTCTACGCGTAAAATCGAGAAAAAAATTGTAGTTAGGAATTCTGCCTCGATCACCGATTGCCTGTTACTTTATGACAGTTTTTGGCAATTCCCGTTCGATTTTGGGGCAATAAAATCGTTTAGAAAAAGGGAATGTATGTGCACTATGTAGGTGTATGCGGAATTCACGAGAGAAAATAAATAGATGTTTACTTCTACACTGATATTACCTAAAAAGCAATTTTACGTAATAATATGGCCGCAATATATACATGAGTAGCCAGTGTAATACACAGCTTTACTTTTACTTGGATTCTGGCTGTGGCACACACACAGCTAATAGGACGCCTACTTATACAGTATTTTGTGGCACTGGGAATATGAAATAGAGGAGAGAGCTATTAGTCTCAAGAATGAAAAATATGAGGAGGCTACACAAGGAATGTATAATTTTTTCACTCTGTTTTTCCTTTTGCCACGAAGAAACCCATTTCACCTTATCGAGTTTCGTGGCGGAGGAACCAACAAGGTTTGTAGTACACAGCAGCGTAATAGAGAATCTGTATTAAGGATGCTTCTTAGTTTATTCGGTACAAAAAGTGCCTCTAGTGAAAATACCTGCCATGATATGTATATAAGTAGAAAAAAAGGAAAATATTAGCTGCATCGCATTATATTTGCACTTGCACGTGGTATTTTTCATTCCCCTTTTTCATCCCCCTTACCATTTTATCTCATCATCATTGCCGTCTTGCTCCAATATTATTAAGATGTTCCCGTTTATAAACATGCATGTGTAAGCACCCAAATACATCAAGAAAAAGTCTTAGACACACGCGTGGAACATTCTATTTTGTATTTATGTATAGATAGAGCAAAATGCCTGTGTATTATATCTACAAACATCATCAGCAGAAACAACAAAATATCCGACAAATGCCACTATCAACTACTAAGAAAACCAGCACCAAAACATAACCACTCGTCTTATATTTATAGTGTTGGTGGTGTGGTGCAGCCACGCATGATTTTATTATTATATATTAATACGACAAATTTAGCAACTTCCCGGAGTGGTGGGGGCTTGAAAATTCAAGCACGGCAAAACCAAAAGAGGAACAAATTGGTAAGATTTCTTCACTCTTGTGTATAAAGTGTGCATACATCACAACAACGCATCCTTCATACCCTTATTCCATAGGAAATATATTATAATATTTAGCCGGCATCATCTAGAGACTATACCATCACCACCACCCTGTTCACCATAAAACTGTCTCTTTTCCAACTTGGACCAGTCAAAGAAGAAAAGTTGTACACTTTTCCAAGAAAAGGAAACGTAAACTATAATGAACATACATATCTGTTCCATACACACACACATACTCACACTGTCTGCAAAGCTTCACTAATGCTGTATACACTTCTGCTGTTGCTGGTTGATCGTTGTTTTGTAGAAAACGACGCAGAGTTTGAAGGAAAATTTCGGTAAAATTTTCTTATTCTTCAAAAATATTATGAATTCCTCCCCCGAGCCTCATTTCCTTTTATAACTCAAACGGGCATTTTAAGCAAGGAGTACTGGCGGTATACTAACTCCTTTCTTGTTCGCGTGGAGGAAGATGCATTATTATGGGATGGCACTTTCTCCTAGCTATTTGTCGAGACGGAACAATTGTTTGCTGCATGAGAAGCAAGCATAAAAGCATAAAGAATTCCTTTCTTTTGTACAGGAAAAATTCAAACCTTGTAGCCAGTTTCTGAAAGAAAGAGTACTAGCTGGTACGATCTGGTTATATAGTTTGCATACCTAGTATACAAAGTCGGAACTTTTCATTTTCCTTTTTAACAAAGAAGAAAATGTAAAAATCGTTTTGGCGAGGTTTATCAGGGATGCAATTGTGTATTACGCTCTGTTTATCTTACCTCAAGTATAACTGCATGAAAATTTTCTGGCAGATGCATACTCAATTGTTTAAACGGAAATGGTAAAGAGAAAAGCTCTAAAATCTTAAAAAGGGCAGCGAAGCACAACCGTTTTTCATTCTCACTAGCCGTACTGAAATATTTATACCTACTATAGTTTTTTTTTGCATGGCGAGTTTTATACAAATTAGCTCATCTTTCTACGATTGTAACAACTTGGCCAACTTACCAATGGATTTGCATAGTAGTGGCCATTTTCATCCCTTATACGTAACAATAATAGTTAATCAGTTGGTCACATGTCCATCTGCAATATATTCTTCTTTTTCTTTGGAATTTTTGGTATATTAATTGTAAATATTTTTGCTAAAAATGTTTTCATTCATCACAAAGTACTAACAGAGGTGGTGGTGAGTTGCATTTGGGAGTGAACAAGGAAAAATTGTACAACTTTTTTTACCAACCAAGATTATTATCTTGGTAAACGTTGGAAGGCCGCATCATACCCTATTCATCTTCAATGCCACTTATTTACTCCCTTTTAGTTTCATTTACTCTCCTAGCTTTTAGTAATGGCAAGGATGAACCGCTCTATCTGTCCATCTTTCATTTCTACATAACGTCTATATAAACGACAGAAGTATAATGAGGCTCGGTGAAAAGCAAGCATCCAAAGGTTGAGACAACGTTTGTTAAAAGAGGTGGGATAGGAAACCGTAAGTAATTTTCTTCTTGAAATCTCCTTCCTCCTCAAAGATCACATCTTATTACAAGACCGGAAAAGGGAAAAAGACCGTCAGGAAAAAAGAAAGTTTGGACACCGGCCATGGCACAAACAATCTTTTATATGAGTTTCTTTTTTCTTTGCCGATATATATATTTGTGATGAAAGCACATCTTTGTAGAAAGCGTACTCCCTGTATGACACTGTAATTGTAGCACCACGTTTTTAAATGAATGTGTGCAGAGACATTCGCTCCCCTGACCGCCACTAGCGTTCATTTTCTGTAAGCGAGCGAGCATTTTGAGTGCATTGCGTTCACCACTACCACTACTATACCACGACTGCTTGCCACAGAGAACCTTTTCGAAAGTAAGTTGGCATGTAGTAAATTGCACAATTCGTTATGTCGAATGCCCTTGGTTTTGTGCTGTCACTCTGGATTAAACATCTCAAGATCACTTTTTAGACCTTTATCTGTAGTGTTCTCATAAGGAGGGAAGTATAGTAACCCCGGTCAGACTTCGACTGGGAAAATAGAAACAGAGGGGAAAGTAAAAAGGAAAAATGAGAGAAATAGACAGGGCAGCCAGAGTGAGTCAGGGGGAATCAGAAGACATTTATCACTTGACCCCTTTTCACTATCATCAAGACTGTATAGTTTTGTTTTTTATTGTGACTGCTATACAAACACAATGTTTTGCTGCAACACGTAAATTATAGGGATAGTGTCTTCTTATCTGAGGACAACGTAAAGTGAAGCTCTGTGTACTGTGTATTTTCTGATTTAAAAATGTAAGTAAGCTCTTGTTCTCGTAATACTTTCATGTGAAAACAAGGATTGTGTTTAAGTAAAAACGTGTTCTTTGTAAGATGTCTTTTTGACATTTTGTAGTGGTTTATACTAGTAAGTTAAATGGCAAGGCAAAACGAATTCTTATGAAGTGTCATATACAAAAACATGAATGTTCATGAGTAAAGAGTGTGTATGATACCGAGCCCATTAATTGAGTACTCTTTTGCGCAAATAAAATGCTTGGAATGTGTACTTTTATTAGACCCTTTTATAACAGTTGACTTTTGGACACTCACCAGTTATCCCATCGTATTACATGCATTAATTACATTCTCATAAAACAAAAGTTTATTGAAGCTTTATAGTCAGCCTATCATATCTTCCTTCTGACTCAATCACTAAAATCTGTACAAAGCTGGCTGCATAGTAGTAAATTTAAAAACTTACAATTGTGCCTACGACTACTGCCTGTGTTTTATGACAGGCGGAACTTGATTGTGAGATAATATTTTCCTTTCGACGAGACTGCTTTTTATTGCTGTCGTTTATAGTTCCCTTTGTTCTCTCCGCAGTTTTTAACATTGTTGTGATTAATATGAAAATCACATGACACACCAAGGTCATAACTAACTACCAATTTGGAAAATATATGGAATCGTTTTATGAGCAACCGAAACTGTTCCAAGAAATCGTCATAATAAATAGACGTGTACATAAACGTTTAAGAGATGAAACTGAAAAGATCATCTTTGAATGATAAATGCTTCTTTTTGTCTTTTCTCCTTTTCTTGAAAAACCACGCGCGCTTTCACTCTCTTTCTCCTTTTCGCTGTCGTAGTAAAAGTAACTCGCAAACTGTACACTATTTCCTATGAACTCCACTTCCTCATGGAGCCAGATTTCTGGCTGATCTAACACACTATCATAAAATCCAGTGAACCAGAAATTATAACACAGAGTCAGCCAAAAATATGCTCTAATACTTGGAACGGTGCTGGCTGATGCCGCGGTCGATCATCTATGCAGAGCGCATTCCTGTTTACAAAGCCGTGGTTCCTGAAGTGCACCCATCTATATTTTTATGAATCTTATATAGCCAGCAGATAATATGCGCGTTCTAAAATGTCCCCGCTTCTTGGGTTCTTTAGTTCTTTAGTTTTTATTCTATTGATGATTTTTCTTACAATTTAGCAATGTACGTGTGTGCTACTTCTTTAGTTATTTGTATGAGATATGCTACTTGTTAAAAAGTGCAATAATACACCACGGAGTGCCTGTATAGCCGTTTCATGATAGCACAAACATGTGAGCACATAAATATGCTTGTACATCCAAACATTGACTTTTCTCCCCGATTCGTTCTCTCCTTTTGCAAGTACAAAATACTCGTGTAATGTTATACAAATTGTAACAAAGGGAGCAAGTCGTTTGGAATGGAATACCTTTAGTCAATGCTCATACGTTCAAAATGCAGCCGTTCACGCTTGTCTGCCCTTTTTTCTGGTTGTTGCGTAGACTTTAGAAAAGAAGATGGTTTTCCTTTTCTTTGTATGTATACATCTAATATTATATCGAAGCACTAGAAACACCGTTATTGTATCTCTTACTGATTGAATGATGCGACTGCAGAGGACAAATGACGCATGAGAAAGTGAGCAATATTCAATAAAAAACGAATATTTGTTTGAGAGTTCAAAATCCACGAAAATGTACACGGACTCAACTGAACTAAAGACGCACAATCCAAGTTGAGGAGAACAAACTCTCCTTGATCTTTTATCAAACGCAAGTATGCCATATTATTATAGTTATATATACACAAGGCAAGATAGAAACGTGTCAAATTTATGAACTTATATTATTTTTTCCAAATTCTAGGGACAAGCCATCTAATAGAAAACAGAGTTTCAAAGAAGGAATCAGAATTTGTTAAAGTGAAAGCAAAATAGGCATACAAAAATCTTTTAAAAGGTACATCGGGAGGGGTTCGTGGGTTTTATAGGGATTAGATACATATCGCTGAAAAGTCCTTCTGTTGATTGTGCCGACGAGTTGAGAGACTCTTCACTTTCTTAACAAAAGATATTAAGCAGGAGTAGTAGTGTGAAATGAAGAGGGAGAGCAAGAAGTTTGTTCTCGCAAAGACATATTATTCCTCCATATTGGGAAAATTGCCCGAGTGGAGTAGTTCACTTCAACTTTTGTTACAGTGGATTTTCACTGCTGGACTGGCTCTGAGCGGGCTGCCCAGCTTGCAAAAGGAATATTTCAATCGTAAATATCACGCTGGTTATGGATGCAAAAAGACTTCTGGATACGAAAAAGATTCCTCCAACATTAACTCCTACTCGCTGCGCTGCCAATTTTCTTTCCAAGCGTTCCAACTGCCAGAAAAAAACAGAGAGAAAGTGAAAGTTTTAAGAAGAATACCCACAACTTTGCTTTGGAAGGGAATGGGACTTTACTGGATATGGTGATTGGGTATTATGCAAAAGATATGGGAATGGGAAAAGAGTATAGAACGTATGCATATGTATATAATATGTAGTAAATGTCAACTCAAGATTATCTTCCGCCCATTACAGAAATGGAATAAGTTGATGATGAACACTTCCCAGCAACGACAAGAATTTGATGGGCATGTTCATGAATTTCAGATGCGTACCACGTGACCATACTTGTCCGAAGTATTAACAATGATGAAGTGAGGGATGCATACGAAGTCATCCCTACGAAAAGCAACCAGGAAGGAATATCATATGATTACATGGTGTACTTGCAAAAATACAAAGACAAAGGAATCGTATTTACCATGTCCTCCAATAATGCCTTTAGAACTTATCCACTGGGACAACTATATTGGGCATAAAACAAAATGAAAGTTTCAATAATGACAGCAGAGGGTATTCTTGTGAGATAAATATACTTATTATAAAGCTCATACAATGATAATCTACCGATGCGTGTGACTTTATGATTGCAATTCATATCTTCTGTTTTTCTGCTTACATGCATTGCCATTAAGACCACGTTAAGAACGTAGGCCAGTAAAAGTGGCGGTGAAAGAAACTCGTTCAATTTTTTCAATAGCCCACATAACTGTTCAAATTCACATCGAATGTTTTCCCAAACGCCTGGGAGTTTCTCTTCGCTGGTATCAGCTACAACCGCAACGGCCGTGTTGACCAATGACTGAAAGTGAGAGGATAAAGCTCTGAATAATACCACCAGTAAGGCATCCACAAAGTTCCAAGAGTATGAGGCAACGGCTTGTCTGATTATTTTTCCCATCACAATAAACATGCTGTAAGGGTGGCGTATCTCCACTTTCCAAGACTCGTGCAACCTGACTGATAGAGATTTGTTCTTTTCTAGTTAAATAACAAAATGACATGGCACAACATTTAGCTGTTGATAAACATTATGAATAATACATGTTCTGGGTGTCATTTCTGACAACATGCATACCAAACTTGTACTTGATCGGTTCATACGGTCCAATTTCCTTCATGTTTGTATTGATAACTGTGTAGACGTACATGGTGTTTTCCACAACAGCATACATCAGGATCACAACAGATACCATCATGGCAAAATGTTTCATCTTTACATCCGCCTTGCTAAACTTGAGATTTCGAATTGTGTGGTCCCAATCCACTAGCAACTGCTTAAACTGTCGACAGCGAAGGACATAGTAGAGGTAGCTAAAATGATCATTTCGTGATATTATTTTAATTAAATACTGTAAATTTGTAAGCGAAAAACGCTTTCTTGCTCTTATTTTGGAATAAAGATTTGAATAAAAACGTAATTTATTAGAATTACTTGGTCACAATCACGACGCTGTGAAATGTGACGCAGAGAGTACGTAAGGTTTTCAAGACGTCTGCTTCTTCCCACAAACTGGATCGTAAGTGAATGCCCTGTATAAATCCTACAACGGCAAGTGACGTCAAGCCAAAACTCCAGAAAATTGGAAAAGAAAGCCACCTTGACAGTAAAAATAACAATAAAAGAATCATAATATTATAACTTTAAAAAAGGGATTTCATGCTGGAAAAGGAAGCTCTTTGTGCCACAATTCTCTTACCGGAAGCTCAACTCTGAAAATCCATCCTGTCTCCTTTGAACTACTAAGGGAAGTAATCCAAGAATTTGACAGATTCTTAATGGAAATATAAGGGTTGTAACAATGCCTCGCTTCGTTTTATTAGTAGCCCCTACTGAAGGCATTGCTGACTCTAGTGATCTATTACTTTACTACCAGACAAAACAAAAGTACCTTTGCACTTTGCTGAATACTTGAAACAATATTATATATGTTTGCAAGAGTAAACTATTTTATTGCGGACTTATCGCTTCGATTCACAACAATAATTTTGGCATATCGAATATCTGCTACGTTTAACCAGCTGCAGTTTGATGGAAATGATATTTGCATTCTACAACAATTTCCAACTAGATTCTGCAAAGCCTTTCTCTACCTTTACCCAATGGTTCTGCAGAGCAACAAAGCTCCATGCTGTAGAAAATGCAACAAGATGGAAGCATGTCTGTAATCATTTTAAGTGCAATCATGTCGTTTATTTGCCAATAAAATACTGGGAATATGATTATGATATAGTAAAAAGCAAATGAACTAAATTACATTAATAAAATGAGATATCCTGGCAAAAAAATCAAACTAACAAACTGCATACAAGCAGTTTAGGAATGTATTCTTGTATTTGGGGAAAGTGACTCATTTTACCCCAAGACATTACGCACTTTACATTTACAATGTTTTAAACGCTTTTATCAAGAAATATCAACAACAATAACCCGTTGTTCCAAGTATGTATGGTACCCTACTTTACTTGACATCAGTCTCTATACCTAGTAAACATTGTGTTAATTTTAATTTCTCAGTCGTTAACCTTTCCAACTGGTTTAATTACTGTACTTGTTTACAAGGGAAATGTCAACAAAGTTATAGTTCATAAAAAATATACGTATTCTCTCTTCTCTCCCGACTTTACCAAATACATCCAAATACATAGTCACGTACAGATATTAAGCTTTCATAAATGACTGGCGCATTGAAAGTACTAAAGCAAAATCTTTGCCAGTTCCAAAGTTCCAATGAATATTGCTGTCAATGGCCTTCATAACTATATTTTTAAATTGTGCCATCTCATCATTTTACCGACATATTTACAGTTACCAAGTGTAGTAAGCGTCCAGAATTATCCAGACCGTAGAGTTGCTGCTTGGTTCCTCTCCCGCTCTTGCTTTCTCCCGTCGTCCATGCATATTAAGTTTTTTAAAAGTCAATATGATGAATTCCACTCGGTTCGCTACGCCCCACACATAAACGTCTAGTTTTATTATTATTACCTACCCTCACAGCCACTTCTACCATAACGCGCAGGTTAAGCTACAGCAATAATGGAAAGCTGTTTTTCTTACTGACTTGGTATTTCAAGGGAGCGTGCACACCTTAGGAACATCCGAATTGAAAATAAAGTAAATATATAATGCGTTTGCTGATGTCGATGTCTAATGTCTATAGGCATATTGATGTTCAAATATGCAGACAGACAAGAGATAATGTTATGTACCTACATGCATTATGATGAGCATGGAAATGTGTGTAGGCCTGACTGAACTGAATAACGCTCATCATAATAACATACAAGCCATCACATCACAAGTAAATTGAACATTTAGAGGGAAACAATATTAAATTTGTGGTGGAAAGTGCTCTCTTGATGGAAAAGCCTAATTAGTTTTTGGTATTAGGTGAAGCTGCTTGCTTCTTTCCAGTTTTAGGCATTTGCTTGCCTGCTAATGCAGAAAGACGAAGAAACCCCGTTCTCTTTCTGCATAAGGATGATAGACATCTAAAAAACTGTGTTATGCTGCAACGGAGCACTTTAATATCATATGTAATACCAGCATATTGTGTGTTTTCTTGTCACAAGGAAAAGCTTGCGACTGTAACCTTTGGTCTTGTTTTACGGATGTATATTCTAGAACATATGGAAAAGACATGTTTGGGAGTCGACATGTTGTTACAGGCGTTTGTTGAAAAGCAACAAAGTAAAAAAAACGTGACCAAGGCAAAAAGAGTACTAACGAACAGGAGAAACTATGGATGTATGAATGTAGAGAGAGAAAAGATGCTTGCAGGCAGACAATCTTTGAGTGGCTCTTTTGCTTATTCGCATGTAGGTAGAGTAACAAGTAACTTACAAATTGACAGAGTATAAAATGTTTTCCGACTCTTGTGCTTACACACATCTTTTTAAATTTTACCTTTTCCATGCACTAACACGAGTGTTTTAGTCTGTCATTTATTAAATAGTACAACACACATCCATCAAGCCACAATAATGGACTAATGAACTAGTTGCTTTATTATGGAAAGTTGGTGGAATTTCATGAATCATGAAGCACAAGTTAGTTTGCAGAAATGTTACAAAGTTATTGCTACCAGACATTTTGTCATAAGATAGATAATTCAGCAGAGTCCTTCAAAGTTTAAAGAAGAGTGCTGCTGCTGCATGTCATGCTGTAACCGAAAAGTAAAAAGACAATATGGCAAGCACTCTTTGTAAAATATTCACATATGGTGCTATATCGGAAGACTGCGTACTACGTCAATGAAAGTGAAACACCAAACTATAATAATATGAGTTCGTGCTAGTAGCCAGTAAGCAAACAGTAAAGAAAAACATTAGTGCGAAACGTTGCCAACTTGATCAAATTTAAGCTGGTTGGGTTATCCATTATTATACTGACGTGTAGAGTGAAAGTAAGGTAGGCATATTATGAGATTCTTTTTGGTATAAGTCTGGTCTGGTCACAGTTGTTTAGGCATGCAATTGTTGGTTTTCGTGTTTTATAAATGTAAATATTTTTGGGGAATTGACTGGCATTTTGCGTAGTTGTAGAATTTTTGGATGAGTTTTTATTTATTACAAAGCACTCTCAAGATGAGTACACTTCAAATTCTCGCACAGAGTATCGATATGATGTACCTTTCTCAAAAGCATACAACTTTACGAATCTAGCAGATACGGACTGAGATAAAGATATATGACTAGTTCCTCCGCTGCCATTATAGTTTTCGTACACAGTGGTCCACGATTCTTCATCATTGGAGGTCTGGATTTGGAAGCTTTTTGCATACGCTGCTTCCCATTCAATAACCACGGTTTTAATTGTTTTGGCTTCCCCCAAGTCAACGTAAACCCATTGTTCTTCCGATTCATCACTAACCCAACGTTCAGTCAGTGTTCCATCTACAAGGTTTTCAGGATTTACACATGGGTTCTCTTGACTGCTAGCTTTTATTGGATGATTGAGAGCTATGTTTTCGCCACCCTCCCCAATTCCCGTAAGCTCTCCCTGTCTCAATGTTCTTGCTAGGTAGTAAGTATCCTTCACACTTTGGTCGCTATTAAAATTAGGATCTTTTAAGTACTCAGCCCATACCATGAACCAAATCCACTGGTTTTGTCGCTCTAGCACGGCAGGAGTTGGGACAGATCCTACCTCCGCAAGAGCTATAGGCTTCCCTTGGGCAACTTCCAACATTTTCTGATAGTGCTGGTCGCTGGGTTGCATGTTCACCCAAACATCTAGGGATGCTACATCAACGTAGTCGGCACCTGGCCAGTAGTCTCCTATCGAGTCCATTTGAACATCCTTGACACACCAGACCCACACCAAGTTATCGAATCGTGATGATAAATAATCATACGTTATTTGGTAAAGTTTGCGACTCCCTTGGCTTCCAGGTCTTCCACCCCACCAGGACCACCCTGCTCGAAAAAATCAAAACTTTCTCCATTAATTTGCAAACAAAATGGTTGCATATCTCTACATTTAACTTGTGACTATGTTAGTATGTCCATGCCTTCATTCATTTCGTGAATTGGCCTCCAGATCACCACCACACCTGCGTTTTGGAGTTGCTGCAAAAATGGAATAATAGTGTCTAGCCTTTGCTTCCACTTTTGATTCAAATCTCCGCCATCTTGGATTAAGCTGTTCCACTGATCATTGTTAAGTTGAGCTAAAACCCCGTTGGAGTCCCAATTGCAAGTTTCCCCAACTGTGGGTGGACATACATGCCATGTTAATGCAACAACCGAACCTGCGTTCCACTGTCGAATGGCTTCATCCACCATTGCCTGTCTATTGCGCACATCATCAGGTAAAAATAAGAAATCGCCACCCCAAAGACCAGGATATAAACCAGTGATATCATGAGCAACGCGTGTCCATTTCGAAGGGTCCGAATTTGGCTCTCGATTATGCTGACCAGATATTATTTTTGAACCAGAAATACTTGAAAAGAAACGAATCACATCGGTTCTGCTCACTACAATGGCAATAAAAAATTAGAAATTCAGGAATTTATTGCATATATGTTTAAATGTATATTATCTAGATGTGTATACCTGCTCCTCCAAATGCCACAAAAGTGGCTAAAAGGCAAAAGACTAGACGAAAGGAAATCATTTTTGCAAGTTGCAAAAGCACACTGTGTGTGCCATGTACTTATGAGGCCAAATATAAATGATTCGCGCAAAATTACGTTAGACGCGATTATTAAATCAAATATTTGTTCTGAAGCAGCCATATTTTCAGTTTGTTTATTCATTTTGATTGACGTATATCCGTCAAATGTCATTTCAAAATTTTAAAGCAGTTTTCGTCAGTTTCACCACTTTAGCTTATCTTATTATGTAGCGAACGCTACTTAATAATCTGATCCCATGTCGTACGTCTGTCCATCTTGTACTTGGACGTTGTCTGCATGATATCTCTTTAACGGTTTTATCGATTTTAACTAAATTTGACTCTAAGATGGAAGGTGTTTCCTACTATTGTAAGAAGTTGTTTAATCTCTGCTTCTACAGTACCGCATGCGAAATATTGTAAAAAAAGTGTATTTGCTCTCCCTACTTTGCTACATAGTATCTGCTTAGTGTTTACCTTCACTGATATTAAATCAAAACTCGGTGAGAGAAATTGCATGACTGCAACGTGTACGTAGGATACACGTGATTATATCTAATGATTGATTGCTGTATTAACGTAACGTGAAAGATAAAAATGTTGAGAGATGTGTAAAAGCAATGAAGAAAATATGGAATCACCTACTATGCTCATTATTGCAACAGTTTGTCATGATTATCTGACTGATGTTGATTGACAAGTTTAAAAATATAGCAAATGTGTTGGCAGGTGAGCTAAAAATTTGTTTTACAAATGACGTGCAATGTGACATGATTTTGTCAAGTCAAGTGTCTGATTGAAGTTGCACTAATTAACTATATCCACATATTTACATAATCAACTTAGTCTTTATTATTTTAATTACTTCAACTTGTGCTAAAATTGTTCATAATATATACTATAAAATGCACATCACGTTCTCCATGTCTGTTCTTGATGTCAACAAGCAATGTTTCTGTAAAAAGTTGATGGTTTTTCCTCTAAATACTTTAATATTTTTGTGACGCAAAGAGTTGCAAATTGTACAGCTTTATACATGTTCACAGCAGTACTTAAAATTCCAAGGTCTGTGTAAGTAAGTGCCGGCTAAGAACGAATTACAAGTTGGTTGGTCATTGAATTTATTTTCACTTTTAAAACAGCTTTCTTCATTTTTTAGTAAATGTCCGAACAAACAAAATGAAAAATATAGTGTACTAGAAGCACACATGGCTAAATTTAGCGCTTGATTCAGAAGAATTTCTCCTCTCATCTTATGCAAAATCATTGGAAACTCATATCGAAATATTCTCTACTGTAAAATTGCAAAGAATTTTTTTGTTCTTGTATAAACAGACTTTATTGTACAGTTTTTTCTAATAAATGCAACGAGAAATATCAATCCCATATTGTTGAGAATTTCAAACGCTATTTTTGAATAGCATTTCATGATACTCTTTTTCCTTTCTCTACCCTTTATTGAGCTCGTCTAGCATGCGAACCTCAGTTTACCAGAAACAGCTCAAGACGAACCAAACATCTAGTTTTATACTTCCTTAAAAATATAAATCGATTGATATAGCCTCAACAGTTTAGAATGTGAACATAGTGGTTCCATCGCATCGGCAAATAAACCAGCCAAGCAAGCACAGCAGTTTATAAAAAGGGAAGTGAAAGTGAGAGCGGGAGAAAAAAAGTAAGCCAATAAGCCAAGAATTTTTTATTGGATTTGGCTTGATTCGTTCCTTTGTGCTTTGTTCGTGTGATAAGAAGAGATCTCTTCGAGCTCAAGTCCATAAGCAAAACATGCATTGCACGAGACTATTTCCCCCTTTGTTACGCTCACCCAGTCACTGGATGTACCTTTTGTACCAATGTACCAACTGACAAGGCTTACGCAAAGAGTAAAAAGTGTTATCTGGTAGTCTTCTTGGCTGTTATTGTACATTTTTCACATAATATTTTTTGCAAAAAAAGAAGAAGGAAATCCTATGTATGATGCGAATATTGGAAAACGTAAGAAGACGAGAAAGTCTGACAAGAACTTGGTATATAATGAAAGTTGAATAGAAAGTGTGTAGGCGCATTAAATGAAAATTAAATGAAGGCCATGGTATATCAATAAACAACTGAAACAGCATTTTGTAAAGATTCAAGGAACCAATGAAAAGCTGCATTTGCATACATGAGTACCCAGTCCATAGCTATTAAAGGCTGGAATTTTCTTACACTTGTCAACTATAGACACTGTAAACTCAAAACTGCTTCTCTATTTCGGACGAATCTATTGCATGCTAGTTCAAAGTACATCTCGGTAAAGAAAAAATGTGAAAATTGCATTATTGTGTTGATTCATGTAAGTTTTTTACGAAACACATTTTATAATATTACATTTATTGTATTTACCGTATGTGTAAGTCAAAGCTGCAGTGCAGTGCTGCAAAGAAAAGTGAAAGGGCTGCTGAGATATATATAGCACGGCAACTGGAGAAAAGACAATTTAGTGTGGGACTTGACACCAAGCAGATTGGCTTCTTTTCTCGCCCGATTCCCATGTCAAATGTCATATTTAGAGTCACTTTGAAATCTTACTCCTTTCCTTTAGCCATCGTACTCTTCCAGAGATATATCTGACTGCCACAACTGCAGTTATTGTACCCATCCCTTTTCATTCTGTATCCTTGAACGTTTTCTTTCTACATTTCTTTCATGAAAACGAAGATAAAGGAAGAAGGTATGAAAACGACTACATACACAATACAATGACAATGAGTCAAAGACGTAAGCTTCCGTTTTTCTTTCTAGTTTGCTTGCTTTCGTTCCATGGCATGAACTTTGCAGGTTTGCTTCATACTCTCACGTAATGCATAAGCGAAAGCAAGGGAACACGTTTTTTGTACAAACATCACAGCTTGGTTTCTTTTAGTAAATACTTACATGTGTGCCTGCTACGATATTGATACTGATCTTTTCTATACTCATATATATAAAATAAATAAAAAGATTTTCATTTTACACAACACTAATATAAGAGGACCAGCAGGTCATATTACTGAAATACAATATTATTTTACTTATAAACTTGGCAGTATTTAAAATTGAACGCTCTCCAATCTTCCTCTTTTATACTGAAAAATCTACAAAATAATAAAAATAGTATATATAAGGACTAAAGACTCAAATAGGAGCGCAACAATATCTGTGTGAAAAGCTTTTTGGTGCTTTTGCTGGTTCATATTTATATATCCAACCCCCTCGTATAATGAATTTTCAGGACTAGTACTTACAATAACAACCACTAGCATATTACTTGCACTAGAGTGAAAGTACGGAACCCCCACTGACAACTTATAGTAGCCTGTTCATGTTGTTAATGCTTATATATTGGTTGGTGTATATAGTAGAGCCAAAGAGAAATCTGCATCTCTTTCCTGTTCCCTCTTTTTCCACTTTTCCCAGATCGTGAATCCGGACTAAATGCTTTGATTTATTATTGCCGGTATCTATCTCCTATTTCTCCTGCTTGGTCTTCCTTATCAGCAGGCATTCCCTGAAGGAGAAGTTGATGTGCACATTCACATAGTCATCGTCGTTTGCTTTCCAATTTTGTATTTGTACATTTATGAACGTTGCGTAGTAGTCATGTACACATTATATGTACATACCAAATGCACTGATTAATATGAAAACCTGGAACACAATGTCTTATGAGAAAGTTCACCGTGTTGCAGTCACAGAAATTCAACTTCCGCTAGATAATATGATGGACCGACTACCCTGTTCACTTTTAGGTGCATGCATACGCAACACGCACATTTATAAAACAGTATAAAACGGTACACAAACTACACCAGTTTCGGGAAGTTGTACAAATATGCTGAATAATGGAAACAAATGAGGATAACGGTCTGTTCTGAATGTTTTCAGTTTAGCATAACAATAACTGCCATTGTTGTTTGAAGTTTGTAAGCTTGTGCTCAGTATGCGAAAACAACAAAGTCTCAACAACTAACCTGGAACATGGTTCTGTTTACTCAACCCATACTAAACAGTATTTAAACTGTTTACTTCCGTTCTCAATCAGGAAAGCGTAGTATAATCTGAACAGTTGTAATAATAATAGTACTACTTTGTTGAGTGGTGAGTCTGTCTAGTTTACGTTTTTGCAACTGTTCCTGAGAAAATAAATTCTTGGAATCACGCTGAATACAAGATAAGGGTCTCGAGTCTCAAAGCAATAACAACACAGAATACATAGAGAAAGAAGTGAAAGAACGTCGTTCGTTTCCCCTGTAACAGACATAATAATACTATTTATGCACTCAAACATGTCTCATCTCATCGGACGAAGACTTGAATAATAGCCATGTATTGTAATGCGTGTTTGTACACTCTCTGTTGGTTCCAATATGCTTTCACTTGTCTTCCCGAGACTAATACTGGTACAAAGTGATTCTGCAGAGCAAGGGCTCCTTCAGTCCTCTCTGGCCTTTTCCTCTTTTTTTCTCTTGAATAATATGTGGGTGAGAGTAATAAATCAGTCAAATACAACCAACCGGGGCATTACACCATCCGATTCTCACATTTCTTCGAGCAATATTTAGCAACGGCAAGCGAAACTCATGGGGATTCTGTCGTGCGAGACCTGGAGACTCTACAAGGAAAAACGCATTTGCACAGTGAAAGTATGGAAGATTGAGGAACGTTACTCTGAATGTCCAAATAAATACACAATGTGTAAATTGGGAGTCGGCATTTTGCATATATATTTGCTTACCACACCATAAAATGATCGTACCTGCCTCGATTGCGGGTTGTTTTTCACGGCCGGATTTTGCCAATGTTTAATAAAATGTATTTTTTCAATTGAAAGAAAAGTAAAACATTAATACAAACTAACTCAAAGATAGTCACGTAAACCTTTTATACGTGAAACTCAATTGAATGTATTTTTTAAAATTCAATTTTAACCAGACATTTTTAGCAGCAATTTCATCTTGTAGCAGCCGAGCAAAGCATCAATTAGAAACCCTGTTCAGTGCTTCTAATCTTGGGAGGTGGGATGAGGTCAATTGAGCTAAATTTTAAAAAGCTAGAGCATTGTGTATTGATTGAGTTTCTTTCTTCTTCATCTATGAAAACGATTGTGCCAGTAAAGCTTGTACAAACTTTCCTCCACATTGAGGGACATGAACGAGAGATATTGAATCGAAGCAAACGAAAAGGTGGTAGAAGCACGTCGAAGAAAAAAGGAACTTTTTTAAGTATTCACTGTGTAACGTACACACTCTGTCTTGTCGACAACGAGCGAGCGAATGGAAAAGAAAGCACAAGGCAGAATCCAAGAGAGAAGAGTCTCAAAGGGAGTAATTTAAGAAATCGGTTTTTGATAATGCCTTCGACAATGAGGAGGCTGGTAATGGACCTGGATAGAAAGTAGATTATGGTCTCAAGGGGTGTCACATAAGTCTGTCTGCCGATGTCCCATTTACGTCCTTTTCTTTCTCTTGTTCAATTCTTTTTCTGAACGAGTTCTCTCCTCATGCTTCTGGTTTGATAGTATATACAATTTACCATTTTCTTATCACCACAAAAAACTACTTCTGCTCGTCGCGTCCTATTACATCTTCCTTTCGCAGCTTAAATCCACAGCGTACCTATTACATTACACCTAATGTATTTAAACAATTCCTTCGTACGTGAGTCAACGTGAGTAGTGTGTGTACGCAAGTTTTCAGACAACAAACTATGGTTACCGAAGGTTTTTGGCGCATTAGAACTGTGATCTAAGGCTACACTTGCTAACATTGTATACAGTACTTAGTTGTTATAATTTTCTCTTCTTGTTTTCATTTGTAAAAAATAAGTAAGCAAACTAAAGAAACACTACGTAAACTTTAAAGTTTAAACTACATAAACTAAAGGATATCGTAATGGGAAGTTGACCATTGTTTTTATGCAATTAAAAATAATAACATTCAATGATAATTTGTAAACAGGCAAAGATTATTTTATTTTGAATATTTTCATGTTGTGTCCAAGTGTTAATGTATCTGATCCTATACACATGCCACATTCTATACCAAATGAATGCTGCTTTAGTGCAACACGGAACTGGTAAGGAACAGCTACTGAGACTAGGATGATTACCAGTTTAGCTCAAAGTCTTGGGGAAAAGAGTTGGTTTGATAGTTCCCAAGCTCAAGAAAGAGTTGGCGTATAGCAGTGCCACCAAGGAACGCGAATAAATACTTTCTCCATGATGATTTTCCTCAAAAAACTGGGGAAGATATTTTAGCGTTTCTCCAACGATTGAAAGTTTTTCCCATTGTCATTAAGCAAAACACTAATAGTCTGGTCAATTAACTGACAATTTAAAACTTAAAATATTTTGTGGAACTCTCGTAAAAGCTAACGGCAAGTTGGCGAAAGTTCGAGTTTTAAAATAAAGTCAACCTCTTTAACCATCAAAATGAATAACTTCAATTTAAAACTCATTTCTGAGTTTTTTCCCAAATACTTCGTAAATACGTTGCATTTTACATGAAAAATGTTAAAATAAAAAAGTCAAGCATATATTTTCATCAATGTCTGGAGTCCTTTATAAGAACTAAATTATGTTCCTACAATTATTGAGGTGTAATAATTATTGAGGTCTCTAGATATTTATTCCTCAAATAGTACAATAACAAGTGACAGGTTAGTACAATAAGATAATTACAATATAGGTTATAGGAGATGAAGAGGCGAACACAGAAGGAACGTGTGTACTTAGTAGTTTAGTGACAATCTAACTAAGCAAATGAGATATATTGATTGTCGACTTTTTTATTTAGGAAACATGGCAAGCGTCTACTAATGGCGATTTTTTGGTTGTTGACTAACCGATTTATTTAAATTTTTTAAATTAATATTCAGCAGCTTGTCACCGCAGCTAACACTGTTTTCTGTTTCCCGTCTACGATCTATGTACATGTAAAAATATTAATACATATTAATGAATTAATTGTTGGGTTTATGTTGTGACCAATAAAGAGAGTAGCTCAGAAGTTCATGTAGTGAATCAGATTAAGATTTTTCAAGATCAACAGTTTCTTTTAACAATATTACTTCTATTACTTTTATAGGTTATATATGTCATACTTCTGTGAAGTTACAGAGATTTTATTGATGTCTTGCTGTATTACTTTAAACCTCTACTATAGCATCCAAACCTGTGGTTTCTCTGCTGAGAGAGTGGCATAAGATGATGAAAGTGAAGATCTCCCTTTTGTGTAGTAAAAAGCTTAATCAAAGGTGAAGAAAAATCACAAGTACAGAATTTCAAATTCACGTCAATAAATAGAAAATACTTGTCCGTGGGAATTCCTTCCAAAATTTCAGATCTATATAGGACAAACTTGTAAATATGAATATAAGAGAATATAAGAACATTATTGAAATAAAGAAGGAACCCAGCAAAAATGATGTACAATTTAGAAATTAAATTTGTTTTGTTTCATAAAGATTCCCATAGAAGCCATTATAATCTTCAATGATTTTGTTGTCAGCGCAGCCGCAGGAGACATATCAAATCACGATAGAACTCCTTTCAAGCCATGCTATTTTCAAAGATCTGTGTAAGACCTCTACTATGTATTGGTAAATCATTTTTCAATTAAGTTCAACAGAAACAAACCTGAATAAACTTACTTATAAATGTTTACCTGATTCTCCGACTTGTAGTTAGTGTCAAAAAGACGGTCCTTAATAATTTTCTTCCATGTACTTGTAAACATTTCTGAAACGTATATACTTTATTGTCTTCTATGAATTATGAATACTATGGAAACAATTGGTCGCGTTTTCAAGTATAGCATGAGTGAAAAATATGATTTCAAGCAATAGAATTCTCGTAAAATATAATCCATGATTTCAATGTGACATGACCATATACTTGGTTGGGTGAAATTTTTTATGTGTATCGTTTTCGCTCAGGAAAATCTCATCCACACCGGCACCGGTAACCAAACACAACATGTACACAATTGAGTCTGTTAAAACTTTGGTTCATTACAGAAATCAGTATAAAATAACAATAAAAATGTTTGTAAACCAGACGGGATTGATGAAAATCCATATTTTTATCATCATATTTTGCACAACAAATTGCTTGACGCGCAATATGTTCTTGGAATATCCCAAGTGCCTGTATTAAATTAATGTAAACATGTATCATTAAATATAATATAAAGGATCTTAACTGATGAGGTTTTTAATTTTTAATGAAGCTTTCGAAATTTTAAATTATTGAAGTTGTTTGAATACACATAAAATTTATTCAACTTACCCATAATACAAGTTGAATGTAACAAATCTTTTCTGCATTAATCGGTTTTTTTATATTTCCAAGCAACCCTAGCATTACTCACGCTTTTATTGACGCACTAGACGCAATTGCTAAAATAATTGCGGAATATCCGTGAAACTTTTTTATATTAAAATTTAATATGTTTACAGGTAAAGTAAAAGAAACGAAAATACATATTGCGCAACTATTAATGGAACAACCACAAAATTTGCAGTGCATTGTCTGGTTCTATTTCACACGGTAGCTGCTGTTAACAATGATAAATTGACTTTGTTTCTTCATACTTGAGAATTGCATGCTAAAAATAGGTAAATGTAAATAGAAACATTGTACAGGTTCATATGTACCTATAGTTAGCTATTCTTAACCGGTTCTTTATTGTGCGGAATAATTTAGCTGAGATCCAGCATCATCCCACTGCATCATTTTAGGTTAAAGGGCATGTCGTAAAGAAACATGCATGAAAGAAGTGGATACATCATATCTGACGGAGTGAGATCCAGTTAAGCCAACGAATGACTAGCAGCATTCGATTGAGTGATCATGAGCAACGCAATCACACCACTGCCTGGAGCATTGTTTCATTACTTTTTTTGTTTGACATCGTTTTGACATTCCTTGAAATGAGTGTCACGTTTTGATAATGCATCCGATAGAGGGAACAAGCAATTTTTACAATTACTACACAATGTCAAAATGTACGTGGGTTTTTATATTATTCAACCACTTGAAAAGTGAAATCCCGCGGATTAAAGGAAATGACAAGAGATCAATTGAACTTTGCCCCCACAATGAGTGGGTGTTTGCTGCGCACTATATTGACTTTCATTTGCAATGTACAGTAATTATACAATGCACATTTAGAAGACTCAGTTTTAGTATCCCGGAGCAAATTCCAATCATACGTATATTAACCTTATTTACTTGGATTCACATTACTAATAATTGTGTGTGACTTTTGACCCTACACTGGTTTTATATTTGCATGTGCACATAGTAGTGGTTGAATAATTGATTTGGGGAACAAAGTCTTTAGAATCATTCAGTCATTGCAAGTTTATGTTTTCAAAAGTTTAATTATAGTTCAAAAGCAGTTTTAAAGGGCCTTTGTCCTTACGCAGTTTAAATATTGCTGTTCTGGACAGCTCTGGACAGTTCATGTTATATTAAGATGGCAAAAAATCTAATGAAACACAAATATCACATAATTTGATTTCCAGTAAAACATGTAGTTATGAAGTTGTCATGATCATGTCATTGTGAATCCTTCATTAACACCATCTTGCAGCCCTTACTCGTGCATCAAATATTACTGGTTCCCTTATTCCCTTGCCATTTTAATCTTACAGAGTATATAATAAAAATAAGTTGTAGATTTGCCATGGCTGTCTGGGTGGGACTTTAGAGTTCAATGGGAACAGAATTCAAACCCTTTTTATGGTCCTAATAAATAATCTTATTTAATGTATTTTACGACAAAGGTCAGCTAAAGATAAAAGTCCAACTGTACTGCCAGAGTTTTGACTTCTTTCCGTTGTTATTATTTGAATGATATGGAGTATACATGGACTTTGGACTTTAATCTACAACCGAACTTTGGACACTCTTAAACACAACCATAAACTCAATATATATGATATGAGTTGAGAGAATACTAAAAATCAATGTTTTCTGAATTTTCCCCCGTTTTCTTGGATAGCGAATTCAGGATAAAATAAACAATTTTTGAAAAAACAATACAATTATTATTGTCGCAAGCAATGCAAACCAGATTACCTTAATTAAAGAATTTTCCAGGAAAAAGTTTCTTTATATCGAATGTTTTGCAATAAAACCTCAGAACTGACTAATGTTTGCCTGGCACGTGTCATTTGGTAATTTTCTTACATGCTGGAAAATAGAAGCGTGCACGTGGATTATTTGCACACAAACATTTGTTAGTGGAGTTGCTTTGAAAATAATACAATGAAAATTTGAGCCATAGTACAATTATAAAATTATATCAAACAAAATTACATTCTGATTTTTAATAAAAGTTAATAATGGAAAAACCGTAAAATTACAGCTTATTATAGAGTTCAAAATTAGAGTTATGTACAGCTGCAGCTAGAAACTAAATATAATAATGTTACGTTAATGAGACTAAAACACGTGTAATAACAATAATTTCTTCTTGCCAATAGTAAGAAAAGGTGTTTGTATGACAAACCTCGGACAAAGGGCGATTGCCGTACCACATGCATGTATCTAGTATAACAGACTTTGAACCAGAATCTGTCGATGCCCGGATAAATATAGTAAGTAGGTGTCACTCGATCGGGTCAACGGGTATGTTGCTTGGCCACAGTAATGTATGGCAAAACGTTTCTGGTGCGTGTATACCTAGTTTTATTTAGCCTCAAACCTCACCATCATGCCATTTATACCAACATAGCAACTGGAAGTTCCAGACGGGAACCACGAGACCTGCAGTATGCCTGGAACTTTGTACCTTACGTACGTATTTACCATCACATCAGCTAACAACGCTTTACTGCTGCGATTCCTTCTCACACGTTGCATAAGATTGGCAAACCCGAGCTTTGCAAGGAAACAAAAAGTCAAGCGAAGCGGTGTCACTGATACATCACAGTGCAAAAACATACTCAAGCAGGCTCATAGGTTGTAAGTTGTTACTACTACTATCTGTGTAGCTATATTGAGGAAGGCAGGAACAGCAACTGTTCATCTTTCCCATGCAATGCATACTTTCTTCCGAAACGACGAGCGTATATATAACGAGGCGTTTGTAAGCACATGCCAACCAGTAGAGCATTTCCTTTTGGACCGTTCTCTTTCTGCTTACTAGCGGAAGAATTTGTGCTGGAATACCAGCCATACGTTTAAAATAGTTTACAAACTATTGTCAGTGAATATTTCCAATAGAAACTTTATTTTTGATTTCAGATTTAAGTCAGTTATTCCAAATTACTTTGTTTTGACAGCTACTATATAGTATTAAAGTTTTTAAAATACATTTCCATCTCTATTTGTAACAAAAGTTTTTGTCCCTAAAGTTCATAGTGTCCGTAGCTTGTGCAAAAATACAGAAAAAAACGAAAATTCAAATTTCATCAATAGTGTAGTAAATTTTCTGATAGTGAGTCATCATTTTTTTCTACTGAACAATTATAGTATTCGTTACAAAAATAGGCTTCCAGCATTCCTATTGGACTTTCTCATCATTGCCGTCATCTCCGGGTGTTTATTGATCGAGCCTTGCTTCCCTGGTCTTCTCCGTTCAAGGACAAACCAAGTAAGTACCTCTAAGCTCTGCTTTCTCTTTTCCACGAAAACATCAAGTAGAAAACGTTTCTTGTAGTAGAGTTCATACTTTAGAACTTTATATAGAGCAAAAGAAAACGTTTCTGAAGGTGAATGAAAGGATAAACTGGAGTAATGGAATAGGTTGCTCACATGAGCATTTCATTATACTACGATGCAATTTCGTTCACATTCATTCAAACTGACATTTTATTAAGAGAAAATGCTCAGAACAAAGTTAGCTTGCAGACTTTTTATTACTTCTAGCAAAAGTTGTTTCCTCATGAACTATAATTTTTCTTACAAGTGCAGTAAACAAACATTCTTACTCGTGACATTTTCAAAGGAGAAGTCAATTGAACTCTTAATAAGTTTCATTCATTACTTATTCACATGCACAAGCCATGCATGCACATTTCATAGCATCAAGGCAATGGATGAATTTCACTTATACAAGTTGCAATTGCACACATTATTATTGTGCAAAGAAAAATGTAAAGTTTTCATCTGTCTGGAAGAATGTATGAATCATAAAATTATTTAAAGCAGGTATCTTTCATGCAAGAGTTCCAGTAACATTTTATCCTTGAGTAAAATTGAAGAAAAATATTACCACAAGATAATAACTGCTAGTTATTATTCGACTGAAAAGAAAAACCACATTTTGTATGTTTTGGTTTGCATGCAACGCGTCTGATGAAAACGCAATTTTTGGCTTTTACGTTAAAAAATTCATTGACTTCGACCCTCATTTTGTATTCCAACACACAACACGTAAAAGGTTCGTCTTCAAACAAAGCTGTAATAATCTACAATTGTTTCCTTTGAAAAGGCCTATTAGAAACAATAGATGCTGATTTTTTCTTAATTTTTTAAAATAATGATGATGATGGCAAAACGAAATACAATTGAAATGGAAAGAAAAAAAGCTATTAAATTTCATTATATGAGACTTTGGACTTTGTCGATACGAATTTCAATGCACGTATGCCAATCGACCTCAAGACTTAGATATTTACTTGGCACATTCCAATTAACATTAATTATGAACTGTACTCAGTTTCATATAGAGCTAGAATATGCAGAGATAGAATTAAAATACTATACTTATGTTTATAAAAACAGTTTGTATGCAACATAAATATCGAATGCATTTTGGATAATTGATTCTCCAAAAAGTCTCAGGATTACGCTACACCAATTTCGCCCCGCATCATTTGCGTGCGGTATGTATTTAGGTACAAGTACAAATCATGTATGTACCCAAAATGAACAAATTTATTGCTTCACGCACAATCATAAAAACATTAAGTGTTTTGAGTATGATCTTGATCATACTTTCGATTGATGATGACATAATACTTTGTGGTACACGTCGCAAAGCAGCATCCAAGTGAAGTTGCATACTTAGGTTTACTAGCTCGCTTGCCGTGTCTACGTCATCAATCAGAAGCGTTTCTAACCATCCCATCACACTTACCCAAGGTAACGTGATCATCCTTAGCACATCTACTTGGTTGAGTTAAGGTAGTGGAACGGAGAATCATGCACAAAGCTCATGAAAAAATGCTGCTGCGTTGGTGATGGTCTGACTGACAGTGGAAGCACGACAGTTGTTATTGGCGAATATTGTATCGCACTACAAGTTTAGCTTCTTACTATACGTGCGCTAAGTGTGACTCAGGTCAGTTCCCTTTTCTCATAATACCTTAGCTATTTATTAGGAGAATGAAACATGAAGGAAATACAAAACGCCAGAATCAATGCATAGGTGAGCATTTTATTCCCTTGCAGTTAAATAATTTGTTAACAAAACTAGCGTTAACACAGGACGCATAAACCACCGGCAAAGTTAGCGGACATGTGATCATTAAAACCTAGTATATATGATACATTAGTACGAATGTACTGGCGTCACCGTCACATCACGTTGCAATGCAGTGTGAATTGCAAACTCCAGTTTTGCATGCTGGTGATTTTATGCGTGGAGGATTCAGTTTACGACGTGAACATGAGTGCTGGAGATGCAAGCACCGTCAATTTCATAATGTAATCTTTTGAAAGCTACTATACTATGCAAGAAGATATTCCATGGTCCATGATGAAAATGCTAAACACATATTCACGTACACGTACACAATGATTTTATTCATCCGTTATATAAAGGATGTGGATAAAAAACAGTGGTGAAGGGGAAAACTTAGCTCGGAAGTCTAGGAAAACCAATGTTCGTTGTCCACGTTGCTTAGCGCTCAACACCGTAGAGTTTGTGGTTTCTCCTGGCCCTGACATTGCCATTGCATTCAAAAAGTGCCTTCTCTTAATTCAACGGTCTAGTCGTACGATGCATCTAGTATTGGTGGATTGACTTGATCATACGATCATCACACTTGAAGCACACCATATCACAATCTGCAAATGAGGGGGACCTCATACTTCAACTTCATACTTCATCATTAGGAATGCCGTCATTTCATACAATTTTTCTTTTATCTCATTATAATGCTTTTTCTCCTTTCAACCGATAATACCTGTATATTATTGCATTGTTGCTAGATGCATAGAGTAAGTAAGTAGATAGAGGAACAAAGCTAACGTTATTCAGCCTAAATTGTGAAACTCGTAAATAAAGAAGAAGATGTTTGACTGTACCGCTGTTTCTAACGGGAACGTATCTTTCTGCTTGAAAATGAAGCAAAAGCTATATTATATCGCTGGAAAGCGCAAGATGACACTCATCATTCCAAAAAATAACACACAATTTCAGTTATAATCTCTAACGATACAGGAGTTCATTGTCAACAAAGTTTCAAATTATACCAAGGTTTCTTGCTCTCTCTCCTCTCTGGCTAGATGCACTCTTAGTTATTAACAAAATGTGTAGAAGCGGTTCATAAAACAAAATAAAATCTTTGCGAACATGGTCGCAAAATTCACTGCCTTATTGAAGAAACAAAATCAAAATGTGTTGCAGATTAAAAATACCATTAGTTAAAAATGTAGAATGTAGTAATTGTTGTAATTTTAAAAAAATGTGATTGATGGTTGTAGAACTCATTACAATCACATCCAGTTTCAGCTAAGAGAAATACACTTTCCTCGAAGAAAATTAACAGCTCCTTTCAAAGGAATCGCAAATTGCCTGTTGAACACTGATTTTATGTTTAGCCATAAATATCAGCTTTCAACAGTGTGAGCATTTTCACGTTCTAATTTACATGACTTTGAGCCAGAAAAGATATGAAAAGGGAAGTAAAACATTATATTATGGAAAATGAATATTTATTTACTCACGTACACTTGGTCATACACAATACACAGAGGAACAAGCATTTGTTCTCCTCTAATGTAGAATTATAGTTGGATGTATGAAATAGGTAGTGTTAGGAGTTGGAGTGGAGTCATTCATCGGGCTCGTGATTTTCAAAAAGCCCATTTTTATTTGCAAGCTTACTTTCTGGTCTAGACACTACAGACAAACGCTTCAGCATCCTCGTACTAGCATCACCCCACTTAACACGAACACGCCACCCTCAGCATGCATTGTATCAAGTCGTAATCCATAAATGGAAAATGAAGACAACGAGTATCTCGCAATTCCTACACCTGCAACTGCCAATGACCAGATGCAAGCCAAGCGTAAAAATGCTCAAGAGGCATTTCATTGTCATTCTCTGAGCTTGTGGTCGGTTTGCATAATATGACTTTTTGCTTTCTCGAGACCATTCACGACTCACCATTCCTTGATCATGCAGGCGTCACAGGGAGATCATCCACATTTCACCAGTTAGTTATTGAGTCTCCACTCTTGAGTTACTGACTTGCATGAATGCATTCAATGCGTCAAATAAAACCGCAAAAGTTATTGGCTCAGTTGCATCATCTCGTATGTAAATGAATTTCAAAACTAATTAAACTCATGACCGACCGATGGTTATTTAATGATCGTAATCAGTAGTAATCATCATGCACCATTTACACGTGTAAAAGTTACATTGAAAACTTTCAAAGATGTAAACTTAACCAATGTTACTTTTAATTTGATGATAACGTCATCATCAGTAATCAACATTTTGTACGTAAATCTGAGAAGCCACAATCTCACATTCCCTACAAGATTGAATTAGTGATGTGCATGGTAGGTTTTGGATAAAGAAACAAACAGGAAAGGGCAAAACAAGAAATTGAACTGGATTGTTACCCAATGTCGCTTACAACGCGGAGAATGGATTATAATGGCGTTTTATTTGACTTTGAATTGGTCATATCGTTTTATTTGTTTCAATAAAATTGTAGCATCGCGTCAGAGATTTTTCTTTAAGAGGAAAGTATGATACAACACATACAATATGAATTTATTTTTTAACGACTTGGTAATATTATACATAGGTATAACCCGCAGTTTTAGGGGAAACAAATTATCATAATGTAGGAAATTCCAACACATGTTTACGTCTGTAGAATAGTAAACTAATTGTGGGATCTGAACAAATTACATGGAATATATTGTTTGAGCCTGAATAGTTATTCATGCAATAATGCTCATTTCATAAAATCATTCACACAACGTAATAACATAAAACCCATTTTTCATTACATTCAATTTTTACTATTACGATTATTAGATTTCTTCGTCCTTGCAAGTGAATGCCTCCTGATTGCTCCACATCAATCATGGGTCGCAGCCAAACTTCCACTGAAGAAGCCGGAGTTTCCCACGAGTCTATGAATAGTTCGGCCACGGACTCCGAACCAACAATTTCTACCACTCCAGAGCCTACAGAAAAATATAGTCAAGATTTTTCAGAAGACGAGCAAAGACACACGATGACTACCAGTAGCGACAGCAGAACAGTGGTTAATGAAACTAGCACTGATAAAAAAGACTTGACCTCCACATCCACTGTTACCGAAAGACCGACTGCAAAGAAGAATGAAAAATCTGATGACAAAGTTGATGTTATGGACCTTCCAAGCACAACTGACATTGTTTGGCGAAACGTTGCTCTCTTTGCTTACCTCCATATTGCAGCCGCATATGGATTGTACCTCCTTGTGACCGGAAATGTCATGTGGCAAACCATATTATGGGGTAGGTAGCTTACGAACATTTCATGAAAGAAATGACACTTGACGGTACATAAAGTGTATTTCAATCTACAATTGTACTAATTATGTATATTTCTGGTTATAGCCGGGTTCACGCATTTGTGCGGAGCTTTCGGAATTACAGCCGGAGCTCATAGATACTGGTCACACAAGTCCTTCAAAGCAAAGTTACCTTTAAAGCTGATTCTCGTTTTCATGCAAACCGTTTCATTCCAGGTAAGCGGATTAAAAAGCAACATATTATGCAGGTTAAGAATTTTTATATAAGCCTGTGCATAACTAATCCATTTTTTCTCTGGAAATTACAGAATAGCATTCATGAGTGGAGCAGAGATCATCGTGTGCATCACAAGTACTCTGAAACTGTTGCTGACCCTCATAATGCCAAACGTGGATTCTTTTTCGCTCACATGGGATGGCTCTTGTGCCGAAAGCACCCTGCTGTCAAAGAAAAGGGCAAGCAAATCGACATGTCCGATCTTGAATCTGACCCCCTGATCATGTTCCAAAAGAAGTAAGTTAAGGACAAGCGTCATTCTTTATATTACATACCTACTTACATACCTCAAACAGCGAGATAATTAAATATACTAATTACGCAATTCTAATTATCTTTATTCCTTTAGGTACTATGTTCCGTTGGTGATTGGAACCAGTTTTGTCATGCCTACCTTGGTGGCGTGGTATTTCTGGGGAGAAAACTTGATCACTGCTTGGTGTTTTGCAGCCCAGTTCCGCTACTGCTTCAATCTTCATTGTACATGGCTTGTTAACAGTGCAGCACATTTATGGGGTGACAGACCTTACGACAAGTAAGTATTGATTTGAATTTTAGTTTCGAAATAAATCCATGAAAAATGCATCTTCATCCTTTTGATTGCAAAAAACTAAACCGGTTTTAAATATTTTATTTGCAGAACCATCAATCCAGCGGAAAATATCGGTGTTGCAATCTTTGCCTTTGGCGAGGGATGGCATAACTATCATCACGTGTTCCCCTGGGACTACAAAACTGCGGAATTGGGTCGCTACAAGCACAATTTCACCACCGCTTTTATCGACTTTTTTGCATGGATTGGTTGGGCCTATGACCTTAAAACTGTATCGGATAAGATGGTTAGAGATCGCGTGAGGAGAACTGGAGATGGCTCATGGCGTAATGAAAAGGAGACCTCCGTTGCTGATGCCACCGCAAGCTTAGCCAGCAGTATGGGAATGGGTCACGGGGGACCCTGGGGATGGGGAGATCATGATATTCCTTTAGCTGATAAGAACGTTACCACCACCCTCTACCCCCTGATATCATTACATGAGGATTAATTAGACATCCCCTTTGAAACCCCTGCTTTAACTTCATGAGTGAAATACCAACGTCACATTTATCCACTGACTTTGCTTCATGAAGATTAAATTTCCACATCACCTTTGACTCATTACTGAGGGTAGATGTTAGTTGAATAATTATATTATTGTGATAGTCGATAGTTGTTCAGTATAGGAAATAGATAAGTAACTACAAATTACTTAACAAGATATTACTTTCCGAAAAGATAAGATAATTTATTTGCAGTTGGCCGGTTCTAACTCAGAGTGAAAGATTCGGTTGTATATTTAGTGGTTGCGAAACAGTCAGTTTTGCGTAATCCCCGTCGCCTTATGATTTTATGTCTACACACGCAGTTTCCCATGATTATTACATTATTATAATACGTATGTATAACAGTTGAAGTACATATTTGAGACTTTTCCTTAATAATAATATATTATTTTTTCTTTTACTAATTTATAATGTTGTTGCTGTTTCATTTGTTTCAAACACGTAATAATGTTTAGAGTATTCTCAAACTTAATACAAGCTCAATGTTTTATTAGATTGTGTTTGCATTTGACAGTATATTGTTTAGTTAAAAAGCAATTTTCCCTGTGAAGTAATTAAGGCGCAAGTCCATGATTTTAATTTATATTCTCATGGACAAAGCTCGTATTTTACCAATTAAATTATTTTTGAAATGCAATTTTTCGAGTGGCTATATATCAATTGAGAAATGCATGCTTAAAAAACAGATATTTATAGGTACACAGCGGTATATGTGTATATATCTCAAAATATTCTCAAGCTAATTGATAAGCGTGCTACTACTATGTATGTACTATATATATATTTACTAGTTTTGTATATATTATTCAAACATTTCCGGTGAACCTACATTGTACATGAATTACTATTGAAACAACGCAAAATTTACCTGTATTAAGATTCCTTCAGACGAGAAAACTGAAGATGTCTATGTACATGAATTGGCAATCAGTGCTTTCCTGAAAACTCTGTATTGTATAATAAAGGCGAAAAGGGTCTGTTTATATTATTCAAAATATCTTCTTTGTTTAACGAATCAATATCTAAGCATAAATCATTTATCATCATGCAAAGAAAGTCAAGTCTTTAAAGACTACATTTTAATGCTGCATGCGACATCTACATTTAAACAAACGATGATACCATTTTATCAACATTCCATATCATATCAAAAATTAGCACCAAGTCAAGTTAAGAACTTGTTCATTTAAACACCATTTGTAAAAAATAAATTCCGTTGTATAGTAACAGCGCATATAAAGTTGATGCATATTTCCCCTGTAATCTCCACTGCTTGTAAGCAAAATCCTTAGGCAGCTGCTCAATGCTAGCGCGCACATGACAATTTGTACTTGAACGAAATATTCTCACTCGAGAGAATAGAGAGTTAGCCTCAGAGCTGGTTCTAACTAGAAGGTTTAGAAATCACGAACTTTTTAGTCTGTCGCCAAAATATAACATTTTCTTGACTCGGATTCTCATAAGTAGTGTGAAAGGTCAACTTTAAAGCAGCCAAGATGCCTAAGGCAGAGCGTGGAACGCCAAAGGACTTGGCGAATCGAATGAAGGCCAAGGGCCTTCAAAAGTTAAGATGGTACTGTCAAATGTGCGAGAAACAGTGCAGGGATGAAAACGGGTTCAAATGTCACACCATGTCAGAAGGTCATCAGAGACAACTCCTTTTGTTTGCAGATAATCCCAACAAGTTCTTGGATGATTATTCCAGGTGAGTTGGTTAAATGTTGTTGAGTGGTTTAGATTTAACTTTAAAAGAAAAACGGGTAATAATTTGGGTCTGTTTTTGTGTTCTTTCTTTAGTGAATTCAAAACGGGATACGTGGAGCTTTTGAAGCGACGATTTGGAACCAAGCGTGTTCACGCAAATCAGGTATGAT
Organism: Entomobrya proxima; assembly: GCA_029691765.1. NCBI lineage: Eukaryota > Metazoa > Arthropoda > Collembola > Entomobryomorpha > Entomobryidae > Entomobrya > Entomobrya proxima. Next base: position 9,211,004 of record CM056170.1, on the reverse strand, counting down.
GAGTTTTTTCAAGGGTTTTTCGATTATTCCATTTTATCACTTGTTTGTTAACTTGAAGCAATTGTAATAATAATTATGCAGGTGTATCAAGAGTACATATCACATAAGGATCATCTTCACATGAATGCCACTAGATGGTTGACCTTAACGGAATTCGTTAAATGGCTGGGACGAGAAGGAATTTGTACTGTGGATGAAACGGAGAAGGGTTGGTTTGTCACTTGGATTGACAGGTGAGGAATACGTTTTGTTTCAAACTCAACAAATTGACAAAGATGTGTAACAAACTGAGAAATAATTTTGTTTAATTATCTTAATAGGGATCCTGAAACAATTGCCAGACAGCAGCAGCTAGAGAAAAAGAAAAAGATGGACAAGGACGATGAAGAGAGGACACATGAATTTATCCGGAAACAGGCAGAACGCGCTGCAAAAGAAGGTAGAAACAATGAGCCCCAGTACACTGAATTGGTACGTGACAATGAAGAAGAAAAGCTTCAGTTGCAGCTTAATACCAAAAAACCATCAACCTCCAAACCATCCACCAGCGCAATAACCGTCAATGTTTTCAAAACGCCGAAATCGGATTGGGACACTGCGTCCGTGAAAAGCTCGAAAAGTTCATCATCATCATCATCAAGCTCATCCCAGAATGGAAAACGTAAACTATCTGCTCTGGAGCAGATAAGAGAGGAACAGGAACGTATGAAGCAAAAGAAGTTTCGGCGAGACTACTGGCTTACTAAAGTAAGAAAATGTTTTAAATCTCGTACTACGCAAGTCCACATACCTCTAACAAATTCTAATCTACCAATTTTCTAATATTAATTCACAGGGTATTGTTGTTAAAATCATGACCAAGAGACTGGGAGACAAGTTTTATAGAGAAAAGGGCGTTGTAATTGAAATTATCGATAAATACGTCGGGATCATCAAGACGCTTGAAACGGGACATAAGCTGAAATTGGACCAAGAGCATTTGGAGACGGTGATTCCCTCTCCAGGTAGGTTGAACAAAGTGCTAACAATTAAATAGTTTATGAACGGACATTATTTTGCTGTGTATTCACTCACACATCCCATCCCCCTTCCCCAGCCAGCGACATCCACATCCACATTTTTTCACAATTTGTCTGTTGTCTGTGGTAACATTATGGCAAATATTTTCTCAAGTCGCCCCAAACCTCGTAGACCAATACACAATACACACTCATAATAGTCCTGTGTCCTGTCATAAGTAGTACGTGTTCACATGCAACTCAGCTGCTGCAACATTAATATTTTGCTGGAAAACAAGTTAATTAATATCAGTTTTCGTGTTGCAGGTAAAGAAGTGCAGATTTTAAATGGAGAGTATCGTGGTAATACCGCCATCCTTCAGTCAGTAGATGAAGCCAATTATTGTGTGACGTTAAGGATCAACAGCGTAAGTTTTGGTTTTTAAGCTTTTGCGATATAGAATCAGAATCCAATATATAAATTATTAATTTAACGGTTTTGTTTGTAAATACAGGGCGAATTCGAAGGAACCACACTGAGAAAAATTCCATATGAAGACGTTAGCAAAGTTCATCATCCATAACAACATATTTGTTTAGTGTTCAACTTGACTGTTTTGTGTAGATCGTGTTTGTCAGTACAATGTTTGAGCGTGTGTTTGTAACCGTTGGAACAACTTCGTTCCAGAAACTTATACAGTTGGTGGTATCTGATGAAGCCGTCGACCAATTTCGCAAGTGGGGTGTTCAGGAAGTTCGCATACAGGGAGGGAAAAATAGCGTAGATAAGGATAGTGATCAGTGGAATGAAAAGGGCATAAAGTTTCATCTCTATGACTACAAAACGTCTATTGTTGATGATATGAAGTGGGCCGACCTTATCATTTGTCATGCAGGAGCAGGTACCACAATTGAAGCCCTTGATCTCGGTAAAGTAATTATTGTGGTTCCAAATGAAACACTTATGGACAACCATCAAATGGAGTTGGCAGATAAGCTTGCAGAAGAAAACTACGCATTTCAAGCAACCATTGATACATTTTTTCAGAGAATGCTGGACATTGACGAGGAGAAAATTAAACCCTTTCCACCGGCGCGACCAGAATCACTCAATGAATATTTAATGAATGTTACTTTTAAAAATGACTTACTCATGAAGCAGAAATGATACCACATTTTCTAAAATTCTAGTTAAGAAAGGATTTGAATCCTCTCCGTAAAAGCTTTTGTGATAGCTATCATATTTTTTATATATGCCACGTATCACGCAGTTAATGTTTGTCAAGTATATAACCATAGATTAATATAGATAGATGACTTGTAGTTATTAAGTTTCTTAGTTTCCATTAAACAAATAAAACATTTCACATTTATTTTTTGTAAAATAAAATATTGACTTCCGTATTATCACAAATATATAGTTCACCTTTACAGTCATTGATGTTGCAACATCATCGCAGTGCTGATAAGATGCAATGGTAAGCTGGCTTATCTCACACTAGTTTTACAGAGTTGGTAGCCAGGACCAAGCGCAAACATCACGTTATCAATCATTATGTTAACTCATAATATCATGGAGCACAACAACAACATTATGCATCCAGCTAACTTAATCCAGGTTATTGGAGTCATTCTTCAGTTTTGCATAACAACTCAGCATAAATAGAACAATTAATTGGTACAGAATGTGGCAGTTTCTAAGTGTGACAGGTTTCGTTATTCATCTCATCTTAACATGTTCAGGGCATCCAACCACCGGATCAGGAGATGCACACTTAACTTCGTTTTCTAACGAGAACACTTGTGGGGCTGAATGTAATGAAGCGTGTGAGAATGACCAGAATGACTTGTCTCTTAATGCAGAAGAATGCAACTTGGACCCTCAATTGGTTGCGGAAATCTCAAGCTACAAAAATGTTGCCAATCAAATAATAGCAGAAGTACTAACAGAACCATTTAAAGGGAGAGCATATTCAGACTTGGAACATTTCATTGATACCTTCGGTCCTAGATTTTCAGGTACACCCACTTTGGAGAAAGCCATTGATTTCATGTTAGATCGCATGAATGACATTTCGTTGGAAAATGTTCATGGGGAAAACGCTAGTATTCCACAATGGGTCAGGTACTTTGATTACATATATAATTAATTAAGTGAGTGTGTTACTTTTTTTGGGGACAAAAACTAAATGAGTTGTACATGGTACTACGATCCGATCCTACGAATATAAGCTAACTTCAAGAAATGATACTTCAATGACTTCAATGATAACGTTTCAGAGGTTATGAGTATGCAGAAATGGTAACTCCAAGAAAGAAAGTTTTAAGCATACTTGGACTAGGACATACGATTGGAACTCCACTACATGGTCTAGAAGGGCAAGTTCTGGTTGTTCGCAATTTTTCGGAATTACATGCGCGAGCTGAAGAGGTAATTCCTGTGCTGTACATAGTTTTGTATTTTTTTAAAAGAATAATTTGCCTTCATGTCAGTTGTCATGATGACATTGCCATTGACATATTATAATAGGCCCGTGGAAAAATTGTAGTGTACAATGCCGAATTCGTCGACTACTTGACAACTTCGGAGTATCGGAAATCTGGGGCAATAGAAGCAGCCAAAGTTGGAGCAATCGCTTCGTTGACCCGATCCGTAGGTCCATTGTCCTTAAATACGCCTCACTCGGGGGGAACAGGGTATATAGACGGCGTCAAAAAAATACCCGCTGCAGCAATCACCATTGAAGATTCTGAAATGTTTCAGCGTCTTCAAAATAAAGGTTATAAATGGCAAACTGAAAGATTTTATTTCCATGAAACATTTAAAATGAAATCATGATTTTCTGGTACTTTATACTTTTATTTCAGGAATAGAAATTACACTTAAATTGATTCTAAATGACTACACATTGGAGCCGGTTGTTTCCAGAAATGCCATAGGAGACATTTCCGGCAGACAAATATTGAATGAGAAAGTTTTGATTTCTGCGCACATCGATTCATGGGATGTTGGAACTGGGACGATGGATGATGGTCCATTAAATTATCAATGAATAAAATTTGTCACTATTGTTAAATGCAATTCTCAGCATTTATACCCGTAGTAATAGATGCTGTATGATATTTGGTAGGTGGTGGAGTTATAATAACTATGCTAGCCATGGAACTCTTGAAGCGTTTAAATTTGCGCCCGCGACGCACCCTGAGTGCTGTACTTTGGACAGGCGAAGAGGTTGGGTTGGTGGGTGCAACGGCGTACTTAAATCAACACATCAACGAGCTGGAAAATATAAGCGTTCTCCTTGAATCTGACGCTGCAACGTTTCGACCTTTGGGTTTGGGTTTTGCCGGATCACACTCGGCAGGATGCATAATTCAAGAAGTTTCCAAACTCCTTGAGCCACTCAACGCGTCCGACTACCAAACTTTCGAGCGTATAAGCTCTGATGTGGACGTTTTCATACCTCATGGGGTACCAGCAATCAGTTTGCGAACGGATTTGTCAAGAAGGTACTGGTATCATCATACCGAAGCGGACACACTTACCGTAGAAGACCCTGAGGAACTCGACCTGTGTCTTGCCACATGGGCAGTTTCGGCATATGTTTTGGCAGATATTAGTGTAGCTCTGCCCAGAGACACTAGTAAAAGTGGCGCATATTTAATTAATTAATTATGATTGCAACAACGGTATACATTTTTGGTATTTTTTATTATATTGTTTCATTTTTGTAAATTCAACAAGATTTTCTTTCTGAATTCTATTTTTAGAATAGCATTCTATGTGCATTTTTTAAATAACATATAAATAAACATTTTAAAGGACATAATCTATCACATTTGCTTGCTCACATTTTTAAATTGCTGTGAGCTTTAAACTAACGTAATCATTGTAGCTAAACAATAAATCTAACAAAAGGAACAATACTGATTTGTTGACTAAACAATGCTTATAGAAGGGCAGATGCGGCTTGAATGACTTCCTCAACTTTCTCTGGAGAAACTGCTTTGGCTAGCCATTTTCGAGCCTTCATCACAACTAAATCCCAAACCTCCTTCTCTGCAGGCAATTTAGTTACGAAGAAAGATACAGCCAAAGCAGTGGCAAACACAGCCTCTTGCAAATTGTTGGTCACAGCAGCTATAAATAGCAATATTTCCATAATATTAGAATTTTTGCAACATAATAAGGACAAAAATTAACATGACATCATTCACTATGTTTTGTAAGAAAAATACCTGGCTGTAAGTCCTCCAAGCGCTTTTCAAGAATTAGGCACAACTTTTCGTCTAATGAATAGGAACCGTCGAATGATTGGAGGCTGATCATTTTCTCAAGAGGTGTTGCAGTTAAATCTTCAACGTTCTCAGCTTCACTTGTACATAATTCCATATCGTCCATCTGTGGTACTACTGGAGAACCAAAAGTCGCTGTAGATCCAAACAGAGCTCCAGTAGGATTTTGAGTTGTTTCTATGCTACTTCCAAAAACGCTGTTACTTGCACGTTTGCTCCGGGATTTACATTTCCTCATCATTTCTGGTGCTGGTGCACCAAATCCCACCGCAGATCCAAACGACATCATGGGGGCAGGAGCAGGACATGCCATAGCGCGAAGACACATTGCCGCTGGCATTGATTGGAACCCACCGTGCCATCCGTGTGCAAACTGAGATGGAACATGTCTGGTTTCCATTACCCAGTTTTCATTTGAGGGTTTATTCGCACTCACGTCAACGGCCACGAATGATGTGTACTTTGAAGTGATGCCTGACAAATGCAAAAATATTTTCTCATTTATATAGCAATGAAAGCTTTGACTTAACAACTGAAAGCAATTAAAACAATGTTTACCATTTTGACAGCCAATCTCAATGATTTCTTTTTTCAGTCGTTCTTCGTGGGTAGCAGCATCAGCCAATCCTTGAAAATGTATGGCAGCAGCTTCAAGTTCCAACTCCCGGACCAATTTTGCGGCAGCTAAACGATGGAGCATACCGGTAGATCCAACGTTACTGTCGGAGGAGTGCTAGTTTGAGATTAAAAAGTTTTAAATTACTCACACATATTACCCTGACGAATGGATATAAATGTTGAATTACGAATCAGTCAATATCATACCTCAACTTTGACTGTCAATGGACCGTCTGGGGATTGTGCCTTAATGGTAACAGACTTTGGGATTTCTTCTTTAAATATGCCAAACACCAGCAACTGAGAACCATCATACACTGGTGGTATCCGTTTAGGGGACTGTTTGCTTTTGGATTTTTGGGGTTCCGTTGCTTCGGCTGCAGAATCCACTTCCATCGGTTTGTTGTAGCCAAGTAAAGTTTTCTCCTTATTTATAGGAACTTCTGACTTGGCCGAATCCAACATTGAGTCGATTCCTTCCCACTGGAGCTCCATGTCTGCGTTACCACATCACACATATTAACTTGGATGATTACTTTTTCCATGAATCATGAGTTTGAGCAAAACAACATATAAATAAATTTTACCTGTAAGGGACGGTTGCAAACCGTTCTTCAGTTGATTAAGAACTTTCTTCTCAATGCTTTCATTGTATGTAACAAAGGCCGCAGTGCCACCACCAGCTTTTGCAATACCTTCTACAAGGTGATGGGATGCTCCGTCTCCAATCCCCAGCGCAAATACTCTAGCTTTATGAGCGTTAGCTTGCGTAATTCCAAGGACAGCGTCAGTGTTGGAAACTTCTCCATCAGTAAGAATGAATATTTGCCTGAGATATCCTTCAATATTCGGCTTGCTATAAATATCTTTCAATGGTTCCAAAATCTCCGTTCCACCTAAGTCGGCTTGCAATTCTACATTGGAAATTGAAAGGGAAAATTACAGCCTACAGGACGAGCATAATTTAGACTTTGCGCGAAATAAGACAATCATTTTAACATATTTACGTTTTGTGTGATTAATCGCTTGCTTCAAGCTTCCGTCATCATACTTTACACTGTTCGGAAAGAGAAATTTGTATGAAGAACCAAAGCCTACTATATTAAAGTAGCAGTCGGCGGGCATGGAATGAAGGAAAAGCTGTGAAACAACAAAATTACTCTCAAATAGATAAAAATCTTAAACTTGATGTGTTTTTTGTTTAATCATTAAAATTACCAGAAGAGCTTTCTTTGCCAAGTCAATACTTTGTCCCATCATTGAACCAGAACGATCCAAGACAAAAATGAGTTCAGTTTTCTGTTCGTCAAGTTTGAAACTAGGCACCAAATGCAACATTACTGCGGTTGATCCATTTTCTATTTTCTGCACATTTCCAAAACAGAGATACCAAAACCATAAATGTGAATTACAAGATTACGTGATATCAACATGGGGAATGTACAAACTTTATGAATACCTCGGAATACAGGCGTGGTTTGTGAATCTCCTCTGGTATAATATTCAGAACAAAATCTCGATCCATGTCCGTTGTCTCTCCAGACAATTCTACAGTAGCCTTTTGCCACGCTTGGTTCTCAGGAATCGATTCGGTTTTTCCAATATTGACTTTATGGGTTGGACTTTCAATGGATTTGATTTTCCCTTGAAGGGAAACTGCAACTTTTAGTGTGAGAGGTGCGGGGGAGGATTGAGAAAATTTCATGTTCTTAATGTCAGTAGCTTTATCGTCAGTTTCTGTTGGGGAAACATAACGGGGAGCAACTGTAGTTGGAATATAGAATCGGATTGCGTTGGAACCAGGATCATTTTTTACTTCTGTCACGTAGCCGATGAGAATTTTCGCCTGTGCGCCAGGTTTTAAAAAGCCAACACGAACCTAAAAACGGATTACCAATAACTTATTAACTATAAATTCATATTATGCAAAGCTTGTAATGTGCAAACTCCAAATATCTCAATATTCGAACTCACTTGGAATATATCTGCTTTTGTTTCTTCTCCCAGAAAAGCAGTAGTTTTATTCTCGATAGCTTTGTCGTAAGCTTCCTTGGCTTCCTCATGGGGCTTCACAGTTCCCTGAAAAATCAAGTATAAGTTTTTGAGCAATATTCATTATTAAACGATGATGTCATGATATCATATTCCTATGACATGTAAGTGTCAAGGAAAGAGTTATGCTTAATGCAATCGCATTGCTTTAATTTATTTACATCATGCAGAGACAGTTTGAAAATTGTATTAGTATATGACTACACAGAAGGCATATTATGCTCAAGCTCAGGTAAGAAAATACCTTTATGATTTTCCCTTCGAGTTCTGCCTGGAAATGTGTCACGGCTCCATCAGGATTGACCGGAAAGTAGTAAATTGCTTCAATTGGTTGCTCTTCTTTATTCACGTAAACTTGTGTCACTTCAACTTGTGCCACGGCATGAACCACTGAAGCATTTATGTCCACTGACACAAGGGGAATGGGAGTTTTCAGTGGTGGCTCCCACTCTTGTTCTCTTTTCACAATTTTTACAAGGCCACAACAAACACTTTTTAGGTCTTCCATGTTGTTAGACAGAAATGTTATCCAGTGCCAAGGAAATCGGAAACTTTTAAATTCTGCTTGATTAAAACTGTCAGGAGCTCTGAAAATGTATGTCTTATCGATAGCGCGTACGGTTTTATTCTGGCAAAGATTTAGTCGCTACAACAACATAAGCTTGAAGTGTACGCTGTCAGCGAAGTGTTGAGCTATTATATACGTGTAGGTTCCGACGACAGCCAGAAAACATTGCTAAAACCCCATAAGATACGAAAAAATGAGTCATCCAGTCGCATGTAATGCATACTAAACCGATAGCATAGCTTCCAATGCATGATGTCATCCGCACTTCAAGCGACCGTTTTCCAAGAACGTACGGCGTTATTTACACCAAGTTGCATGAAAACGTTTCTTCCTAATGATCGATATTTTTTTACCATACTGGTAATTTACTCTCTTTGTGGAATTTCATTATTATGATAAATATTCTCGTGTGATAAATATTCTGTGCAGACAAATTGCATACTTTCGATTACGCCCATTTCAAACACCTAAAATATACTCTAGCAAGCCTTGTTTTTTATGGAAAAACGTGCATATGGATGTAATGTATTTTACAACAATAGTGACGTTGGCGTTAAATGCCTAATTTCACTTATGCAGTTTTACTCATGATATCTGTCTGTCCTTCGAGAGCACGCTAGACGCTACTAGCAAGTTGCTAGTAGCAACATGCTTCTCCAGAATTTCACGAAATTAAATTGGCATCACCAATTGGAAAACCAACTGTTTCATGAGATAGTTTTCAGATCTCTTGGAGAGTTTGGACAAATTAACCAACTAACTTTACTAGATTTTTTTATAAAACTAGAGGACGATTAAACGTATGGCTTATTCAAAAGCGTATGTAATCGTTATATCAGGATTTTTTACGATTTAAATATGCAACATAACTCTGACAATTCGGGATAAAGTAATTTTTACATGCGAGTATAGCAATATGAGTAAAAGTAATGATGCAAAGCAATGTACATGGTGATGTGTTAGTCAAGGTCACCGGATGGCTACAGCTTCAGCTATGCATCTGCCAGTATACACACATGGAAAGCTGGATCACCAAAATCTGAACGAAAATACCATGACGATAAGTCCAGGGAATATTCAAAGAGACAGCCAAATCGTAGAGAAACAAAATAAAAATTAGATGCAATACTCATGTTTTTATAAGCATTTATACAATATTATGCAAACATACACACATGACACATATATAGCTTTCGGGGTAATTTACTTTGCGGGATGGTTTCCAGATTTTCAGCAGTCTACACTTACTCAACAAATGAGTCTCCCGTTTCTGCTCTTGGTTACCACAAACAGTACACGAATGAATCAAGTAAAGTCACCTTCAAAACTTAAGTAGGGATTCATTCTACATTCCTGTAAACTGTCTCATTCATTTTCAGTATATTATGCTCTTGTTTCTCCGTTTGTTACCTACCAGATACCTGCGGTTTTACTAAATTGAGTAAAACTAAACCAAGTTCGAGATTCTATATTATTGGTATTTATATGGAACCAAGAATTTGAAACGTTTTCATAAGCCCTAGTAAATTTAGTTATAATTTCCCAACTTACACCAGAAAATTAATTAAAAAATTGTAATAAATATATCTTCGTAGTCATATTAACATAGACTAAACCGAGTTATTGATTTTCATGCAACGATGTATTTTAATGGTCCCTGTCATGGTTGATTTTAATGATTTTTCTAGATTTGCATTCAATATAGGTAACTGACAGTATGAAGCTTTTGAAGTTGCAGTAAATTAAATAAATTACTTTTAGGGTATGTGGTACGTATCTTATGCTCAGAATACGGGGATTATGTCTTGTAAATAATTAGATTTTCAGTAATCTTATATATTTGAAGTTCCGATACCGGTAAGAAATGCTTTGTTAGTTGTATACTATGCGTAAAGTTGATAGTATTCTATTTTATTTCCACTCATTTGAAGGGCTTCCTGTTTTCTGTAACTGACAAACTGACGCGCAAGAGTCTGCATGGAATGAAATATAATTGTCTCAGTGTACTATTACTAATGTGGATGCAGAAAACATACCAGACTGAAGCAAACGATTCAAACTTTACATGACAAATATGATACTATAATGAATACTTACAAATGCTGGCAAATGTAAACCCATTCTCGTCGGTTTGTAAATACCTATGCAATGATTACTGTGTAACAATGTTCTTTTTGACTGAGTGAATTAAAAAGTAAGGTTAGTCTGGACGGTGACAGAAACCTGATTTTGCTTGCAAGATTTTATATTTTCTTGCACGAACGTTGCACGCAAGCATGTAACATGATATCAAACCAAAATTGTAGACAAGTTAGGGATTTCAAAGACTGTTCCTTTCATTTTATAGCGCGCAGCGTAGCTGAATTAAATGATAGCAACATAGATATATGCAAGTGGGAATGTATGGCTAGAAAAGCCCTCCGGTAAAGTGATTTTCTTACATATTATTTCCTTACGTGAAGATTTAGAAGATTGCTTGTTACGCGCAGTAGGCACCGAAACATTTCGCTGGATACTAACTTTCAAACTTTATTCCAATTGCTAAAAATGTCTTATAAGAATATCGTATATAGGTGTATAATATTATGAAATCTTCATGGAACATAAATGGAGAACCAAGTAGGTAGATTGCAGGTAAAGGTAATCCATTGTTACCGTCCTATTGTCCATATATACTTGCATTGCATAATTATCCAAAAGTCAGTATACCAGCAACCTGCGGTTAGAATAGGCAAAGAATCAAGTTTTTTACTCTTACATAACGTTTCAGGTTTTTTTTTTATCCTCGTGCTGATGTGAAATGGTGGCACTACATTAGAGTTACATCTTCGTCCACGTGAAGGAAAACTGGTTGTGGTCAGAATTCCACAGTCATAGTTTTCTTTAAGATATTTTATTACAATGTGCTGAATTATGTGCCAAATCACTTGCCCATTTCGGTCCAGAAACCGTCATAGACTTTGCTGAAGTCGGAAAGCATGTTTCTACTTCATTGTTAAAGTAAGAGCAGTTCATTCAAAGTAATCTTTCAATATGAATGCAAAGAAAAAGTGCAACTACCACTCTTTAACATTCTGAAAAAATAAAACGACTAAGAACTTGGACGGTGCTAAGCTAACAGATTGACGAACGTAATCTAAGTGGGATCTTGTGTCTGAATTTTCCAAAGCAACAGAAATGGTATTTCGAGAGAGACGGCCGTTAAGTTCGGAAAGGGAAACGTTGCTTCCCAATTCCGTTCCTGCAGATCCTTTCTTTACCATCAGACGAACATACCTTGAAAAGTAAAACCACAAAATGCCAAAAAACATCAAAGTAATCTACATTTTTCAGGCCACAATGATGAATAATTATAATTGCATTACAGACCAAACTTGAAATCCATTGCTCTAGCCCTGGTAGCTGGATTGGTTCCTTTATTTCTTTGGATTGCTAGTAAGAGTTCATGAAAATCAAATTTCCTACTGTTGTTGATTTAGATCAAATAAGAGAACGATGCATGTTGTAATTAGTATTTCAGAATTACACTGATCCAACTACATCAACAGAGAATGGATTATTACTGCAGCCTGTTCCATTCGTGCCTCTTAAAGGTCAACCTCCAAATAGCAATGTGCTTAGTAGCGTTGTCAAAAATGCAGAGAGTCAACCTATCCTCAAATCCATCAGTAGTAGTCCCAACTGGAAAAAGATTTCTAAGAAACAATATAGAAAAAACACAAATTCCTCTTTGTTGGTTGACATTCATGAGCCAACAGAGTTTGGAACATATCCACAACCGACATTCACCAAAGCTGGTAACAAAACCATTGCTGCATATCATTTAATTGTCACCAAAGGAGTTGTCTCACCGGACGGTTTTCCACAACCCGCAATACTTGTCAACGGTCAATCACCAGGCCCAGAAATCCGTGTAGCTCAACACTCTATTTTAGTGGTCCGCGTAGAGAACAAACTAGACACTCCGCTCACCATCCATTTCCATGGGATTCACCAAAGAAAGTCATTTTTGTCTGATGGTGTGCCTCACGTCACTCAATATCCTATTCCACCGGGTAGCTCATTTCAATACAAGATGAACCTGTGGCCACAGACCGGAACATATTTTTATCATGCACATACAAATATGGACATAGTTTGGTTATTCGGACCGTTAATCATTGAAGATAATCCAAAAATTTACGAAACGTTTCCCGCAGAGTACCAGTACGATGATGAAAAGATTTTCATTTTGAATGGAGTATATCATGAAGATCTGGCATCTCTTGTGACGAGAATTGCTGGACCCATTCACAACTATCCTTCATTGATAGCAAGTATAACAATTAACGGCAGATCCTTCGTTGAATGGACGAACAATATAACTGGAGAAACTCTGAGTACCCCTACCAATATCGGCTATGATATTACTTCCGTGAAGAAAGGATTAAGATATCGATTCCGGTTTATCAATGCTGCCTCCGATTCCATTCTCTCATGCAATATTTCGCAACACAAGTTTGTAATTATTGAGGCGGATGGAATATATGTAAATCCATTAGAAACGGATCATATAGTTATTAGCCCGGGTCAGAGGTACAGCTTAATTATAACCATGGACCAAGAAGATGACAATTACTACATAGCATGTCGTCACTTAGAAAGTGGAGGGCCATTAAACGGGTTGGCTGTGCTAAACTATTTTAATGCTACGAAGCCCACAGAAGAAATGCTTAAATTCTACCGCAACGGTACAGTGTACCTGGAATTGGACCGTTGGATTTTGGACAGCCTTGCTCCAAATCTACAATTGAACCAAACAGATTACTATCACGTGCCACAGAAAGTGGATAAAGAAATTGTAATTGACGTGTACGAAGCGGTGTGGGGTCAGCGTCATGTATATCTAATTAATGGACATTATTACCAGGATCCACAAACTCCTTATTTCGTTCAAGTGAAGAATGGCGTCAACATTACGGATAATCTTCAAGTTTTTGAGCTGATAGAAGGTGAAAGTATTCAAATAGTTTTTCAAAACACACGAACAGGAAACTTTTGCTTTTCCCATCCATGGCATGTTCACGTAAGCCTTTAATAATTCATGAAGCATGCAATTTTAATGCTTTTTAATGACATTTGTGGCACTTTTTCCAAAACAATAATAATAAATACATGCTGATTTTGCTGCTTTTAGGGGCACGATTTCCATGTCGTTGGAGAAGGACCTGACAAGTACGACCCTGTTGTTGACGGTGCAAGAATCCAGAAAGATGTGGAAAGCGGAAAAATATTTTCATTCCGAGATGCTGTAACTGTTTATGCAAATCAAACAGTCGGAGAAAGTACGGATGGGGCGTACTGTGGCTGGGCGGCTGTACGGTTTTCTGCGCATAATAACGGGCTTTGGCTAGTTCATTGTCATGTTACCCCACATTTGATAATGGGAAAAAAGTTTGTAATTTGGGAACATAGTGAGGAGGATCCCAGGCTGACAAAGTTAATGACAACTAAGTATGATTATAAGGTACCCGGGCAACCCGGTGGTTGGTAAATTTAAAAAAAATGACTGTGGCAAAATGCTGACGTTCTCGGCAATGAGTGAAGATATTGGTAGTTCTGTAATTTATCAGTTATGTTTTTGGGCAGACCATTTTCAACTCATTTTTCTTTGTTCAATATCAATTTGTGTTCGTCCCGAAGATGCATTTGGGCAAGATAAAAAGTATTTACATCTTGATTCTAAATCTTTGTTTGCCATGCATAAAACTGCCGAGTAATTAATGACAAGAGTAATTTTTCTATACATAGCATCGAATTGTATCTTTACGATAACTAGATTATTAAGTATAGTTACTATTTGTATAAATAGTTTGCATGTTAATGGTAATTATTGTAAGATCAAAAAGTCATAACACCAATACAGGGTACTTTGAGTGTTCTTCACTACGTTTGCTTTCAAATAGGAATTACATACATTTTTATTTGACTATTTAGTCAAGCAAGAATGGTATAATAGAATATTTTAGTGTTGTGAATGTTATTATAAGTCAGTATTTTAGTTGCCAATTGGATATGATTAAATAAAACATTTTTATAAAAAGTTTTATTCTCGTTTAAGTTCTACGCTCAGCTATAATGCCATAAAAATTAAATCATAATATCACCCACGACACTACTCAAATATCATGCTTAATTTATACGTGTGCATTGCACACTGTGCAACATTGTTTCTCCTCCAATTTAAAACTTATAGTTTTTATTCCATAATGATTCAATTTATTTTAAGCTGCAAATATGTTCTAGTATATTATGAATTTGGTATAATGTTGAATTGGTCGCAGTGAAACATGAGATAAACATAAGAAAGACAAAAATAAATTAGGACGAAGCACAACTGGATGATATACGAGCTCGGGAGCTAAAATAAAAAATAAAGCATTTAATGTCATAATGTCATCATCATTGCTTCTGAAGATAAGCTAAATGACACAAAACACAAATGAAGTAGTATAGTGGGGGGCGTCTTCCTAGTTCGTGGTTTTTGTCTCCGCTACATGGACAATGGAATGGAATGAATAGTTACATGAAGTTTTGAATAGGAAGAAATACAGAGATTTCATTGTATAAAAAGGGAAAATACTGTCACCTACGAGTTTTCTTTTAATTTACATTTCTAAATCTCTACATTGCTAAATAAACGATTTTTACCAACAAAACTAGAAAAATACACCATTAGCAAGCATCAAACAGTTTTAAGAAGATTTTAGAACTTGCATGATTTTGATTAAAAATTTCATCTGCATATGGGTCAGCAATTTTACTATCCGTTGTGTTTAGGATAATCATTATTCCTTTAGGTATATAAATATTCATGCATTTAATGTCAGTATTTTAATTTTTATTACAAAGAACCTTGAAGGTTTTATGCAGTTTATGAAGTTTAGAGAACATGTTGCATAATTTGTAACATCTCAAGCGGCATTCCAATTAAGCATCTACGTAGTGACAAATCCGTATACGCATTTATGGAATTTATGATCGAACTCTGTGCTGAAATCAGTCTTGAAGGAATCGAATGAAGAAAAATATAAAGATTTTAAATATCTGAATAATATATTTTATTTCCTCCAAGCAAAGAAAACAACTCTGAAAAGCTATACAGACGTGTCTAAATGTAAGTCGGCGGGAAATGAACAAACCTAAGATTCCATGAAGTAAAATAAAACTAAAATTTTACCCAGCGCAACATATTATGTCTATGTGTGCGTGTTATGTAAAACGTTGAAAGATATTATGGAGACTGCAGACCATCCACCAGAATAAGTATAAAGCCTTACCTCGATTTAAGATCATAGGACAAAATGAAACTAAGTAGTTGCTTACAAATATTCTGATCTCCAACATCTACATCTCTGGATCTGAGCCAGCATGAAGACATATGAATCGTCATGAAGTAGAGTGCACCCCAACAATGAAAAATACAAAATAATATGTAATACATTGAATCGTAAAGCCTTAACAAAAGGAAATCCACAGTAACGTGGATGTCGCATACATCGACACTCGACACATCCCACACTTAATACCAAGACCAAGAGAGACCAACCTGCTCACTGGTTGTGTTGGGGGGATTCCGTCGTGCTTATGCAGTAATTTATTGTGAGGGCTCGAGTTTAGTTTAGCATGGAAAAACATTGTATGGAAGGTGAATGCGATATGGAAGTGGTCAACTTCAAGTGAAAAACATAAGAACAAGTGCGAGTTGTTTTCCACTTTTTCGTAACAGTTCACTGCTGACACTGCAACAGCAGCAGCAAGAAATGAAATAATATTAGGATGCTATTTAATGCAAATTTAAGAACGATATGAAAATTAAGAAGTGAAACAGTAAAGAAGCTCGTAAGCAAAGTATAAAATTTGAGATACGTTTCAGTTTGTGATCTTGTTTTCCACTGCAAAGGGACGACTTTTCACACACAGTTCCAGTGGCTCTCCCGGAAAAACGACATCAAGGATAGCGAACTTTTCTTGTTTTAGTTATCATTATTAAAACACAAAGTTGGACTACAAACTGTTCATTACAAGGTCAGTATAAAGTTTTAAAAACTACAATAATGAACTTTTGATAAACGTTGTTGCAACAATTTAACGAACAAAAACATACGCATTATAAGGGTAAACGTTTTTTACGCGCTATTAAGAAAGTGTTTAAAACACCCCTTTCATAACATAACGCTTACATTAAGTTACACAATACAACTCCGTTTGTGTTTAGCCATGCATTGCAATTATAAGTAGAGCTTCTTGCCAGATTGCAATAAATAATCATAGTTATTTTTAAATAATGCATTCAAGATTAGATTAATTATGCATATTAATTATAGATTATATCTTTTTACCTTTATTTGAAACGTAGTATTTCTTCCCCGTCAAATGCTGAAATGAAAACTTTTTGCAGCTATTTATTACGTAATATAGTTTTTTCGTATGTTTTTTGAACTTGTATTCGCATTGAATTTATGGTGGTAAGGTGAAAACTAGGTATATATTGTCAATACCGAGGCACAAATAATTTGAATTTCATTTAATATCTGTCTGAAAGAAAGCATAATATTATCTCTATGCTCGCAACGCGACATTATTATTTTCTTTCTTGTGCTATATTTCCTATAATGTTGCAATAAGGTAAAGAAATTAAAGAATTAAATTCATCTGTTCAAATTAAAGTAATTCTTACACTTGTTCTCAAATCTGCTTCAATAAAACACTGGAAAAATTGTCCTTGAAAGTTGTCTCCAACATTTTTATGGTTCTTATCTTTATAAAGAAACAATTATTTTTATATTCATTGTTTATTCCATTATAGTGTTGGACAGTATAATACAGTATGAATGCAAAAGAAGTAGCCAGACAGAAAATCATCAATAAAATGAAAGTGAAGGAACCGGATGCGGAAGGTCGTAAGGTGAAAGCTAAAAGACGTAGACGAGTAAAGTCTGATTCAGCAGCGGAAGGTCAGAATCGACGACGTCGACAAAGTGAATGTCAAAATAACCGAAACCAGCACGTGAAACCACCACTGCCACGTAGACAAAGTTACCCGCCCACCTATTCCAACTCTGGGAATCAGCCATCATCTTCCGCTTCGTCAACATTTGTTGCGAAGGCAGTTGCAACATCAGTTCAGGCCACCGTTGCGACAAGTAGCCATGTCAATTTAACGGTGCAAGAAACAAAAGCCGATGTTATGTTGGATATAACGATTCAACCCGGACGACCTGCAAACTTTCGTCAACCGGCTGGAAAAAGGACATATCTTTTGAAAAATAAACATGTCGATCCAAACAAGGTGGGATGGGATCCTAGGCCACACCATCGCCATTCTCATCAAGCCAGGAGACAGGCAAAATTCTTGTCTTACATGTACGGCACGCCACTAAACGAATTGTACTCATCAGACGATGAGTATTAACATTTAAGCCCAAGCCTTATCATTTATCAATGTTATCAATCAAAAGTGTGGAATGGTTACTGTTTGTTAGTATCTGAATATTAAGGATTTATAGTATAGTTTTGTTTTAGTTTAGAATTAAACATAAGTTAGTCATATTAGTGCAAATACAAACTTTTGAATTTAGTTTTGTATAAATTAAGCTAAAAAATTAAGATGTAGCAAGAATTCATTTACATGGATAAATTAATTATAACCTTTTTCTACTTTTATAGCACAAGTTCATTTGATGATAAGTTAAATGTTGAACCCTTAAGGTTTATATAGTTATATATAATTTATCTGTAGAAATATATTAGAAAATATTGTAATATATTGTAATATCAATATCAAAATATAGCATAAAGTCTCTTAATCTCATATTGCCCAATACTGAAAACCAAAGACTAAAAAGAATCAAAGAATGAAATGTTCATAATATGTACACCGAACTTGTAATTACAAAGTAGCTAGTTAGTTAGTTTACTAGTTTAATTAAACCAAATTCATGTAAACCACCCCTGGTACTGTAGTGTTGTAATAATCCGTAAAAAGTTTACTGATGTTTCTTAAGTTCTAATATATTATATGTCCAAGTTAGTATTGATAACATAGAAAATATTTCAACAAAATTGAAAACCATACAAAAATATTATTTTTATATTGTGAATTCATGCTGAAAGTAATTAAAAAATAACAATATAAAGAATGAATGCATAATCTGTTGTAAATTTTTCTTAATAATATATAAAATATCTTCAAAAATCAAAATTTGAAGTTCAAATATCTCTTCGTCATGACGATGAGTTGCGTCACTTTCATACCCATGCATATTTATGTCTTAAAATTACTCAAAGACGAGTTCTCCGTCTCGCATTGCCTCACATTTTCAGGCGCATTTTCTCTTGAGTAAATGCTTTTAGTTATAGATCTCTATACAACTGCATTGCACACACATGCTTAGAGAAATGCACCACAACGTGCTTTGGTAAATATTTACCTGTAGCTGTTTCTCAGAAAATATTAATTTTTGCAGAAGCGATCACGTTACTGAAAAAAATTGCACTAAGTATTTAACCGAATTACCGAGGTTTATACAAAAGCCTTCTTAAAATGGTGTTCTTTACCTGTAACAGTTGTGGCACCGCCTTGAAGAAAAACCAAGTAGAGCGACACATGGGCTCTTGTGGTCACGTTGTGTCGTGTATTGACTGTTTGAAAGATTTCAGGTAAAATTCTTAATTGCTGACGGATTAGGTTAAGGTAAATTAAAGCTCAACGAGTTAAAGTTGGATGCTTATCATGTCTTTCTCTCACGAAATAGAGGGCAAGAGTTTCAGGCCCACACCAAATGCATTTCGGAGGCAGAGAAATACAATGGTCCAGACTGGAAAGCACCCTCGAGCCAAAATAAGGGAGAAAGGAAACAACTTCAATGGGTTGAGACGGTGAACAATGCGCTGGAGAAAGGACGCCAGGATATGACCCCGTCCCAAATTGCGCTAATGAAATTGATTTCCAAACATGATAATGTTCCACGGAAGAAACCCAAATTCATGGTGTGCTATTAACATTACATGACATTGTCAATATGTGCTTAAATTGGATTCATAGTTTTGTAGAACAGATAACCGAAATGGTTGGTTTTATTTTGCAGAATTTCATTAAAAATGTTGCGAGGAATTCATTTGACACGCGCACCGTTGAGGCGGTTTGGAACTATATTGAGACGGAATGGAAAAGTCAGGCTGAACAGAACAAGCCTCCACCACAAGCTACCACCGAATCGGCCAAAAATGGCGAGGATTCCAAAACTAATGGGAATGAACAAAACTGTCACAGTGAGGAAAATGGCCATGACGCTCCAAGCAAGAAAAGTAAAAAAGAAAAGAAACGTAAACGAGAGGTTACTGATGATGCGGACAATGAAGAAGGCGAAGTTAAGAAAAAGAAAGGTAGTTTTTAATTATAAAATGTGACACAACACACATGCGTTATTCTACACTGCATAATAAATTTCCTTTTGTTGTGTTTGTCATTTGATTTGATTAGGTGAAAGCAATGAGAACGGTACCAACGGCACTGAGTCACAAGATGAAACTGTTGTCGAGGCTTTGGCAGATTCAACAGGGTGCGAGTTTCGTTGGGGCGAAGTTATTGAAAACATCTTGTTGTCACGTGATGATCATAGCATTACCATGAAGAAATTAAAGAAAAAAGTATTCGCAGAATATTACGCCTGCGTAGGTGATTCAAAAGGAGTTAAGACCAAGGAGGATCTTACTGCCCAACTAAATAAAAAGCTGAAAAAGAAAAAATTCAATCTTATAGGTGAAACTGTTAAATTAGCTGCAGCAAATAGTGAATAAATATGATCATTAAAGGTTCAAAGATTAACTATTCAACAAAAGCTCTGTAGGAGTATTCCATAATTTCTCTCAATCTATTGTGACTATGTACTTTAACATTTTATGGGGTATGAATATTGAAGTTTTCGTTACGTTTTGTTACTAAGCACTTTCGTTTTTAGAAGTATGAACATTTAGCGAGAAAATAAATGTTTTGATTTGTGTGGCGAAGATGCGGAACCAATTTTACTGTATACACTTTATTGCTAGTTCTGCCAATAATGTAGTCTAAGCACAACATTAAGGTTCAACATTTCGTGGAAGTAAAATGCTCATATCTTCAAGAGGTCTCCGAAATAAAAATCCCCAACGTTAAAAGACCTAATGTAAAAATCCCCAATTTTTGAGACCCAAACGTAAAAATCCCCAATTAAAATTTAGAATTCATACAATAACCAGCATGAAAGGCTTTCATTGAAAGCAAACAGGATAAACAATATTAATATGATCAAACTATTGTTTTTATTTTAATGTATGTTCTTTGTAGTATTCGGATTCTTCACATGGTATCTTCACATTTATGTAACAAGTTGTGTTTATGAAGTGTTGAACATTTAATGCAAACAACAATTACTTTAAAACTTTTAGCAATTAACTTAGGTAGCCGTGCTTTGCATGCATGCTGTAATTGTTGAGAGATAAATATTAATTATGTGCTTAAAGATGCATTGTAGTGACTAAAGATAACATACTAATGATCAGTAATAGACATGCATGTCCTTGTATGCCAATGAAGGAACAAGACAATCGGGTAATTTGCATGTTGTGACTTTTCATAGTTGTGGATATAGATTATATTGCGCAGTATATTTAGAATTCGAATGAAATGAAATGAATCCATAGTGATACTCTCTTGAAAAAGAAACCTTGAATTTATCAACCTTTAAAGCCAAAAATGACTTGACTAAAATATTATAACCTTTAGACTTTCCTTCGATATAATTTGTATGTATTAAAATCCGTTAATATTTACAGAATTCTTGTGGCTTTAGTTCTTGTGACTTACATCCATCATTTATGTCAAAAATTACTTTACGACGTACGAGTCAAACATGGACAACTCAGTGGAAATACAAAATTCTAAATGGGATCAAAACAAAATGCAGTCTTTTAAAAAGACTCTTTTTATCTAGTTTCCGTTATTCATGTGGAAATTCAAGCGAGTCCATCAGGAGCGGTTTCTCTCTACTTTAACAAACACTTTACATCACAAACTCACATAATCATCCAAATTGTATATTATAATTGAAGTTATAGCCATGTATCGTTCATGACTCATGAATCATGAGTCAAGCCAAATCATACAAATAACCATCAATACTGTCGATTCAATCAATTTGGAATAATTCAACATTCTCATCAAACTTGTTCGAACAAAAACAAAACATAGCCATGATTTTACTCTTACGTCTTACGTCCAAATTTTGCATACCAGAATCCCATCCTGTTATATGAATATTTTAATGTGCAAATATGATAAATCCGTTTCCAGAGTACTTATATAATAAGATAAAAAACGTTGCGCAAATGATAATAATGCCTATATATGCACGAAACCAATTGCAACATTGCAAGTACAATACCATACCACAATATCCATCCACTCAACTTGAACTTCTTCTTATATAGTATTTTCCTATTCCAACCATCAAGTAATGTAAAGTGCATTGGGCAATGGCTTTTTTGTATTGCTCAAGCTGGCAGAGATTTAAATCTCTCTTCTGCGTAGAGAAAGCAGAGCAACCCTTTATATTTGAGCAGGGATCGATATTTACCTGTCGGTAAACCAAATGAAAGAACTTTGAGATGTCATAACAACTGCATTTAAAATTTAATTGATGTCCCTTCGTGTAATTTATACAGTGTTCTATTAAGTAGATAAACGCTTCCTGTTTATATACGTATATAGGGCACTGTGTTCAATACAGGAGAACGGAAAAGCATAATTTTTCAAAAGTCAAATTAAATAAAGCATAATATATAACTTTCACACACTTCTGCTAATTTCTCTTGTCCGATAATATTGCTCGATAAACTTGGTGCCTATACTTAACCTACATTCATTATATTTTGCAAACTTGTACGAATGCAATTTAAAAACGCATAAAAACACGACGCAAAAAACGGTGAGTATTATCAGCATAAACACTTATGCACCAATCTAATTTTTAAAACCTTTTGTGTTGAAATGTTGAAAAGATGTAAAATTAACTGAATCCTGGCAAATTTTTAGTGTCTTTTAGTACTTGGGTACTTCCCCTTTGAATCTTTAAATCTCTCCTCGAAAAGCGATTTTTCATTTTAAAGTTTGTCAGAAAAATGTCATTAAACAACAGCTACAACATGTACGGGTCTCAGCGCGGATCCAATCCACTTGACTTTGACGTACGTCCTTTGGCCTAAATTTTTACCTTTGACATATACCGTAAATGTTAATAGTTGTTACATTTAACCTTTAGAGAATGCAGCAACAAAGTGGGCAACAGGGTAGTGGTGTCCAGTTGGATTTATCTCACTTGGCACGTCAACCCAATAATAATGGACAGATTAACAACATGGGTCAAAATAGTAACGTTTTGTTGCAACAACAGCAGCAAGCCCAGCTAATTATGTCCCGGCAGCAACAAATTAATGTAACTTCAGTTCAGGCTCTGCCACAGCAGCAGCAGCAGCAGCAGCCACAAACAAGTGGAAAGAAAGCGAAGGAATCAATGCTAAAAACTCCATTGTCTCTTCTCAATGAACTTTGCGCCAAAGCAAAGACCACGCCGATTTTTGGTTTGGAAGAAACTGGACCGATTCATTCACGCGTATATAATTGCACCGTTAAGGTGGACACTCAGGGATTTTCTTGTGAAGGTACTTCAATTCGCTTAGGGTAGTTAGTAAGGTAATCCATTTGCATTTTTGGGCCTTTGTGTAAAAATATATTTGCGTCTATGCATTTAGCGACTGCAACTGGAAAAACTAAGAAAGATGCCAAACAAGAAGCTGCTAAATTACTTTTATTGCAAATGGATAATGAGGCAGAAAAATATCTTTTGCCAAAACCGGTGAAGGAGGAGCCGGTGGCTCCAATCGTTGAGGTGGATCCCGACGTTCCTGGGAATCCGGTTGGCGATCTCAATGATTTGTGTACAAAATTAAAGCGATTGCCACCAGAGTATGAGGTATGCACTTTTTCCAATGAAAATAATATGTGCACACTTGTGTACCTGGTTTAATGGGGTATTTACTGCAGGACGTGGCTGAGTTTGGCAAACCCCATGAACGGGTATACACTGTTGCTTGTAAGCTTGGCTCTCACATTTTGGAAACTGGCAGAGGCCGTTCCAAAAAGACTGCCAAGAAAGCTGCCGCACACCGAGTTCATAAAAGGGTGTTGGAGATTTTAACCAAAGATGCTAATGGTGCTGCGATCCTTAAAGACGAGGATAACTTGATTGACGCATTAAGTTCTCTGGCCTTGGTTAGTAAGGAAGAGGCAAAAAAGATAAATGATGGCTGGAAACTGTCAGATTGGATCGGCGATTTGAGAAATCGGCCTGGAGCAAAAATGGAATCTGCCAAGGTAATGGCGAACCGCTAATATCACAAAACCCATAATACCATAGTAGGGTTTGATTTGCCTATGAACCTTATAATAAATTTGCAGAGAGATGTATCACAATCGCGTTTACTGAATCCCGATCCTATAAAACTCTTGAAAGAAATTGCTGAGGAGCAAAAATTCAAACTCGAATTTATGGAATTAGATCCAGGTACCAACAACGATCTGAAGACATATTTGATCGCCGTATCTGCGGGTAATCAACCGATAACAGTATTAATGGGTTCTGCCGAATCCAAAACCCAGGCAAAAAAGGTGGCTGCAGAAAACTTTCTCGATATGCTACGTGCTATTTTGGTTTCAAAGTAAAAAATTGCGGGTATTAATAGTTAGAAAACTGATTAACCTTGTTAGCATAAATGAGACTAGATCTTGTAGAAACCTTTTGTTCTTTACATTTAGTGACAAATGATCACAGATCAGTTTAGTTATTGAAGCTTATTACGTTATGTTTTATCGATAATTAGTTATTAGTACAATGTAAAATCCAACCCATGTAGTTGATAAAACAAAATTCATAAACAATAAAAAAACTAAAAGTTTCTTGGCCTCTAAATCGTTTTAATTTTATAACAAAAATTACATATAAGACATTTGGACAACTGTTATAAGATTATTGACTTAGAAAATTTCATCAGAACGAAACTGAATGCATAACACTGACACTGATTTTTTTTATTAAAACCTCAACATCTATTTATTTTGACTTAAAATCTGAGATCTCTTCCAGAAGCGGGAATCACAATCATTTTTACTTCACGTCAGTCTTTATTCGTCCGCTTCTTCTTCTTCAAAAATATCAGTTCGTATTTTTAATCCGACTCCCTCCGCTTCATCGGACTCACTGTCATTTTTGTTATCAGTAAAATCAACAGCAGAATCGTCCAATGCTTCAGAGTCTTCCATCGACAATTCAGACGTTACGCCGTCGACATGTTTAAGGCCGTTATTTTCAATTTGTGGAGTAATTACGTTATGAGCTGAGTGGTTGTCGTTACCATTTAAAACTGGTGCACCTTGCGGCTGTTTTTCATCAGTGCTTCGAGTGTTTGAGGATGTTGATGAGACGTCAGCTAAAATCGAGAGTAAAAGTGGAAACGTAATGTAAAGCAACAGCACAAAATGGCAAGAATATTTTTAACACAGCAACAGCATAATCACCTTTTCGCGTAGGTTTTGCGTAGCTTCGAGCCGACACTCGATGCTTCGTTTTGCATAAGAGATCCTCAAGATCTGAAGAATCCGATTTTTCAAGCTCATTTCTTGGTCTTTTCCGGCCATATCGAATTTCTGTTAATAACAAACATTTAAAAAAGCGTAATAACATAGCATAATAGTTGATATTTGAAGGATTTATTAAAATGGCAAAAACTTACCTGGCCGTGCTGCTGCTTTAGGCTTATTTGGTAATACAGATAACACTTCGCTCAAAGGAAGATCAGGTTTCGGAACAGTAAGTTTTGACGAATTGCTATCTTTTGTGTTTTCTATCACTGTTTTAGCTGGCGAGGGGTTCCTATGCATGCTTTTCTTGGCAGATGACGGTGCAACTTTATGCTTCGTTTTACTTTTTCCAGTTTCTTCAAATTGCAGAACAGGAGAATTTGGTTCTGAAGGGTCATCACACGGACTCTGTGGACTCTGTGACGGTACTTGACGGGCGGTTTCCGCCCCTCGGTTAGTAAGGTCACTGTAGTCAATTTCCTCGAATTCCATTGAATAATCACTTGTTCTCGGTAAACTTGACGGTGGTGACGGTGGAGGCACATGTTTTTTTGTTCTTGCGTTTGTAGCATGAACATGTCTTTGGCCATATCGCTGACTGTAATCGATTTCCTCTACGTCCAACCAGTCATCTTCCTTTGGTGGCCTAAATTTTTACCAAAATTAGCTTCGTTGATATCCAGAAAAATTATTTTCTCAATAAAAATTGAGAGTACAAAATCTACTAACGTGTCATGTCGAGCCAGTCGACTAGATTCCCCAAAATAAGCTGCATCTGATTGTCCGTAATACTGCGTACTTGTATATCCAGAATTATAACTCCAATGGTTTGGATTATGAGCATAAAAACCTTGTTGAGGTGGGCATGCGTATGGAGAACCATAGCCAAAAGAACTTTGATTTTGATTGTACTGATGCACATAATTAGTTGATTGGTTAGCATGATTTAGGAAATTTGATGGGTTCCCATATCTTATAATTCCCCTTCCTAAACTGGCATTATAATTGATCTACACAAAAACATTTAAAGACATTGTTACTCAATCGCAATAAAAGTATTCACCCCTATTTGATAACTATATCAAGTTTGTTTACCAATGGAGGGGACATGGGTCTAGAGTTTGGCACAGTATTTGACGGTAAATTCAATAATCTCGTCGTTCCTGAGGGCACTGACATTGCATTATTCCAGTCATAAACCCTGCACAAAACAAAAGGAGCATATTATTTTATCTTATTAGTAATCATCAATCTTTTATTGTACCCTTTAATGATTATACTTACATGACTTCTTCCGGCTCATCCGGCAACCTCCCGTTATGATTATGATACATAGTGTTGATAAATCACTCCGGAAATTGAAATTAACCTGCAAATCAAAATAGAATCGTGCACACAGATAACTCCAATTAAATTCAGACTAAGCCACCAATATACCTTATTATGTCCCTGGAAGAACATTTGTCACACGAATGACGAATGAATGAAGATTACGGACAACTTTTAGACTGACCTTTTAGCTTGCTCTCGTTCACTGGCACCGGCACGCTAACAAAAATTGCTGGTACACGGTACACCGTTAAATTTATAACTATAACGAAAGAACGCGTACACGGTTAGTTATTTTCAACATGGTCATACGTGGCTAGCTGTTTACACTTATTTAATTGAAATAACTTCACTGAATGGTCTGGATGCAAGCCGGAAGTCAGTCAGTTAAAACACATGTGTGCTTTTAAAAAAATTGGATCGTCTTCGTTCAAAACCAAAACAAAATATTTACATTTTCTGTTCATGCACACATGTACGCACATGCAGAACCAAGGACAGCAGAGAGAAGTCAGCTTTTTCGAACTCACGAAAACACATGAAAAGCTCTCAGTTTTCCTGTGGCATTGTCACTCTGCATGTATCCCTTCACCCCAAGTGGCACGCGGTGCAGCTCAAAGAATGCATTTTTGTTTGTTGATTTTTAGGCCGACTCTCAGCTTTGCTATTCTATTGGAATTGGAACTTTGTGTGTGCTCCGTCGGGGCAATTTTTTAAAAGAAAATTGACAAACTTGTTAAATAGTTAAATTTAACCCTTTAATACAGTATTCGGTTTGGTTAAACAGGTGAGATTACCAAAAGATAATTGGCACTTAATTATTCCTTTTATTAGCAATTAATACAAGTATTGTGTTGGCTGTGGGCACACAAAGACGATATATAGTATCAGCTGTCAAGAAGTATTGTGGTAATGTTATGCCGGACTTTATGTATGGCAATTAAGTTTTTTATATCTGATTTTCTTTTTGGTCTGCTATTTAGCTGCGGAAAGGGGGTTGAGGAAGACGAGGGCTTTGGTTGCTGAAAACCATGGCGGAATATTTGGCATCCATTTTTGGAACTGAAAAGGACAAGTAAGTTAAACAGCTCTTACTATACCTATACCTCTCAAAATGAAAAGGCAGATCAATGTGGATTAATTAATGTACAATGGCCATTTTTTATTCCCAGAGTAAATTGTTCCTTCTACTTTAAAATTGGAGCATGCAGACATGGGGATCGTTGTTCGAGAATCCATAACAAGCCGACCTTCAGTCAAACAATTGTTCTGCAGAATTTGTACGTGAACCCGCAGAACTCTACCAAATCTGCCGATGGTAAGTTTTAAAACGTGTTTTTCTAGAGCTTAGTTTTGATATTCGGGTTTGGTGTTTGGATTTTATTCTATTCAATTGATTTTTACACTGACCTTTTTTACTTAAACTTGCAGTGTTTCAAATGAACAACGTTAGCGATGAGGAGATGCAGGAGCATTATGATCAGTTTTTTGAGGATGTGTTCGTGGAATGTGAAGACAAGGTAAGTTCAAAGTTCACTTTATTCGAAATCACTATTGTAAGTACATTTGAATGTTCAAGCATAAATTTTTATTTAATGAAATGCATCTGCAGTACGGAGAGATCGAAGAAATGAACGTGTGCGATAATCTTGGTGACCATCTTGTTGGCAATGTGTACATCAAGGTAAGACTTTGGGAATTTCCATGATTGTATGTTGGCTTTAGATGTAATATAAATATAAACGTAATGCAATGTCTTCAAATGTTGGTTTCTCTTTACTCATAGTTTCGCCGAGAAGAGGATGCAGAGAAAGCTGTCAATGATTTGAATAATCGTTGGTTTGGTGGGCGCCCTATCTATGCCGAGTTAAGCCCAGTCACAGATTTTCGTGAAGCATGCTGCAGGCAGTACGAAGTCGGCGAATGCACTCGAAGTGGATTCTGCAATTTTATGCATCTTAAGTACGAGTTTTTACAAATTTACAAGGCATACATAATGTTATCTGATTTTTAATTACTGATTATGTAAAATGTTTACTTTGTATAGGCCAATTTCTCGCGAGTTGAGACGGTATTTGTACAGTCGAAGAAGGAAGGCTGGCATTGGTGGTGGTAGAAGCCCGTCCGATCGTACGCCCAGTCCAGCCCGTCGAAGACGATCTCGGTCTCGTGAAAGACGGCGACGATCAAGGTCCCGTGAACGTCATCGCAAGTAAATCATGCAACTGATGGAATACAAATCTTTGATTTGAACATGAGTATGAGAATTTGGGAAAGAATACCTTTACTTTTTCAATTTGTTATGGCTGAATTATCAAATAGTATTCATTGGTTGACTTCAAGCAACCGAATTCTAACATTTGTAAATTCTATTTTGATCAAATTCGTAATCTCTGGTTAAGTTGGTCTGCCTTAAAGTTTTCATTGGATAGCTGTCTAGATCGTTAAGTATATATACAATATATAGGTAACAAAGAGGCTTTTTTACTACTTGCAGCCTGCAAGTTGCAGGCTTCTCACTTCAATCTGCCTAATTAGCATAAAATATTTAATGTTATAATCTTTTAGTTTAGTGTAGTAATAACGTTCGAATTGTATAAATTTACGTTTTTTGATCAATACATTCAACAACTGTCAACTCATGTAATTAATTATGTGAAGATTTTGTTGAAAATAAAGTTATAAAGCAGTTTTAGCTAATCATGCGTGTTTGTTTTTGAAGTCTCATTAATCGTTAATAAATACACGGTAGTATATACAATTTTCCTAAAACCCATCTACTAAATACAAACCATATACTAATACTGCATAAAGTTAAGACACACCTCTCTGAAAACTGAAAACTTTCAAGTTAGCTGAAAACTTGAAAATGCAAAAAAAACGATTGAATTTCAGAAATGTGTGATATGTAGTTTCATTAAATTTCAAACTTGAATTAAGAATTCTGCTCTGCTATTATATTTGTTCCATCAATCATCATATCGATATCGATACATTGATAACGCTTGCTTTTCACATTTTGGTATGAAAGAAGTTTCAGCTTTCACCAAGCGAAGCAAAAGAAACCGCACCATCAAACATGTGAACAAAATCAAAAACATGTGAACCACACACTACTTGTGTATCTTAGGCTGGATGTGTGTGTATGTTCGGTTTTCCATTCTTAGCACGCGCTCCAGGACCGTAAATAGGAAATTGCTTCAGTCTAGAGATTACTTGTTACTAAATCGGCTGTGGTGTCAGGTATACCGTTAAATTTGGATTGTTTTGTCTACTGATCATTCAGAAGAATTAGCATAAACTGTATTGAAGTGAAAACTTGATTAGCTGAATGAAAAATGAATTGGTTTTAAGCCGAAAGGGATGTAAAGTAAAGTTGGTCATACTTCCTAAAGTAAAGTTAGTTGGTAAAGGGATGTAAAGTTGGTTTAAAATACTTCCTCCACAATTTGTATTGATTTTGTTCATGTTTTAAATTGCAACACTACATTAATGCCACTCTTACCATTTCGTTTGGGAAGGATCGGCAAGACCAATATCGGGTGGTAAGTAATAATGGATTCACTTTTTCCCATTATTTTTTAGTCTGGCAGCCGTATGAGATTGTGCGCTTATTCTGTAGATTTTTCTTGGGGAAAGTCTCAACGTTTCTCTTTGATTCGCTGTTTTAGGGCCGTTGTGACTTTCGTCGGAATATACAGTTTTGTTCTCGCAAAGAATCAGGTGGATAAACAGCGTTACGAACATCTGAAGGCAAAGGAACGCATGCTGAATTCGAATGTGGGCGACTACGAGGTAACTAGCACAAGGAACTTTAAGACCCTTTAAGAAGCTCCAGGAAGTTGGAAAGCAGTTTTGCAAGAGCATCTAAAACCCGACCAAAAAGTAGAACATCATGGCAAAGCAAGCGGAAATGGATAAGCTCAAGTTTGTCCAAGATCTGGAGGTGGAGATGATGAGCGACATGTACAACAGACTGATGACCGTGTGCCACGAGAAATGCATTAGTTCAAAGTACACCGAACCGGATATATCCAAGGGGGAGGCGGTCTGTTTAGATAGATGCGTTGCAAAATTTCTTGATATTCATGATCGGGTGGGAAGGAAACTAACTCAACTAACGGTGCAG
This sequence comes from Entomobrya proxima, assembly GCA_029691765.1. Classification (NCBI taxonomy): domain Eukaryota; kingdom Metazoa; phylum Arthropoda; class Collembola; order Entomobryomorpha; family Entomobryidae; genus Entomobrya; species Entomobrya proxima. Next base: position 9,180,300 of record CM056170.1, on the reverse strand, counting down.
GATGAAGAAATGATGAAACGGATGCAAGCCCAATAAAGTTAATGTCATCAATCAACTTTACGACGCGCTACGCTACGTGTGGAGTGTTACAATACTAGTTTTATCAAGTCACTCATGTACAAGGTAGTGTTATGTACATGATAAATATTTTTGGTTATCTTAGTTTCTTTTCAACATTTTCCTATGTTCCTCATTTATAAAATCGTGTGAAACTGCAAAACCTCCGGAGTATATATGTTTGTTAGTCATCTTTTGTAGAAGTATATTTAGTAAAGATATACCAAGCAGTAACCGGCTGAGATGTGGAAGTTAAATAAAGTTTGATAACTTGAATAAGAAGCATGTTTTCTTTAATAATTTTTGTTTTATATATCAACATCATTATCGATAAGGCTTTAACTCTACATTCATAGTAAATAATTTTATAACGAGCTCTTTTTTTCGTTAGCAAAATATGAAATAGTTCCAAATTGGAACTTCCAATTCCACCCTTTTGCCAGGAATCTAATGTCTGAAGGTTTGTCTGAATTTCGCTACTTTTTGCCAGAGATGTGTAGGCTGTAGGCCCTATACTTTGTACTCTGCTCCGCAATTTCATCCGACTATCCGTGTGCTGTTTGCTGATCGCATACTAGATCGCATTGCATTGTATTCGGTTTGTGATGCATAGAGTGCAGAATGCAGATGCGGAGAGAATTTGTTTGTGGGCTTCCCATTCTTCTCAACATCATCTTGCTTGATCCTTTTACGTTTATGTGATGTACATCATCGTCTGGTTCAGATGTATGTTCATCATCATTCACAAATTTTAACAACTCCTACCCATTCCATGGAACATTGCTGTGTCCTGTGTGGTAGTTTTTTAATTTAATGATACATTAAATTTGCGTGTTTGTTTGGTTTGCTCCTTAAACGAAAGTGCCTTGAAGGTGAGAACTCGAGGAAAACTGTTGGTTGAAAATGTGCTTTCTGTCTGTCCTTAAACTGACCTCAAAGGCATTATAAACTGTTAAGTAGTCATTTTTAGGCTAAAGACGCTATTAATTGTGTCAGGTAACGTTTAATGTATATATTTATGATCTTTTTACTAGGATTTCGCTAAATACTAGAAGATGACTTTGTAAGAGTTTCCCATTGGACAAATTTGCGACCTGTCCCACGTAAAAGATAGGGATTAGGTATTACCAGACACTCACCGATGTGCCTCTTGTGATAGCCCTACCGGATGTCTATCTGAATTAGGAATAAACTTTACCCAGAGCCTTGAAACTTTATTAGACTAAAATATAAATACAAAATGAGCGGTTTTGAAAGAGGCGTGGGCGATGGACAGGAGAGGCAGGGATTTGCAGGAGCTGGTGCTGCAGGTGGCGTGGACATGAACTCGCCTTCCACAAAAGACATGGTTGATTCCCTTGTGCAAATGGGCATTAGTTTGCAGGAGGCGGAATTGGTAATTACTTAAGTTTACTTATAAATCCAAAATTTTAACATAAGTTTGCAGGAGACTGAATTGGCACACAATGTCTTTTTGGAACACTTTTGTTTGAAGCTTGTGCATTTACCTTTGCTTCAAGAAATAAATGGAATGGAATGAAAGATGTATGGTTATTGTTTCCTTTTAAAGGCTGTACGTCAAACTGGCGCTGAAACGGTGGAGGCCGCGATTGCCTGGGTTTTCGAAAATAGGGAACAAGGAGATATTCTGGACGCGGGGACTGGTGACTACCAGGAATATAAAATGGTCTTTGTGGTAAACTCTTCCTTAAATATGTCTCCCGGTAAATAAATATGTAAATAAATATGTAAATAAGGAGGGGGGGAGATAATTTATGTAAAATGTATGTAATGTATTTATGTAAAATTAATAGGTAAAATGGCGGCTCAGGTGGGTCATGGTGCCATAGCCCTGTACCAGGAATTAGTGGCCAGGCAAGACATTTATGGTGGCTCATTACTGCAGTGGAACGAGTGCGGGTAAGCAGTCAAAATCAGCATAATGCATACCTTACTATTATGTAAATATGGCTTTTCATAATTACTAAACATCTTTTTATGGTATTTTTTAGATCTAAGAAAATTGTCCTCCAATGTGAAAACGCAACGGAATTCGAGCAGCTCTCAGTGAAAGCTGAGAAGTCTGGATTGTTATTCACGACAATCGAAGATGCTGGTCTTACCCAGATTCCTGCAGGATCTCGCACAGTTTTAGCTGTTTTTGGATCGGTTAGTGATGTTGATGCTGTAACGGGTCATCTCAGACTTTATTAACGCTAAACTTTAAACGTAATAAAAATATTTATAGTTTACAAAAAAAGAGTTATTTGCACAAAGCGTTGTGGCTATTCTGGACAACCCCTCTATACACATTATATAGAGAGAGTTAAAAAAATTACGCCCATTCTCCAAGATTTAATTAGCCAGTAATCGATTCCGCAAACATAATGCCCTTCAAATAAAGACAAAGTACGTTCACATTGAAAATAATTATTGATTTAGGACAAAAAAGTGGACTTATAATTGTTGTGTCATGTGTGTGCAGAGTACAGTAATTAATTAATCTCTATCCTTCTAGCAACTCTTATGCTTTTAGTATTTTATACATGGATTTTATAATCAACCAAGTATGGCACTGACTTTTGTTGAAAGCTCTATAATTATGATTTTTCTTAAAGCATGTTTTACTATTTGATATAATCTTTAATTACATATATATTACTTTTATAAATTATAGTGATATGGAGCAATGAGCAATGCAAATGCGCAATTGCCTGCAATTTTGAAACAGTTTTCTTTTCAATATTGATAACCACGAGCATTATATTGATATTTTTGTTTTTGCTTTAGCTGTTAATAAATAAATCTAGCACTATCTAAACACAAATATGAAAATTTGTCATCATTTTCATCAGTATTAATCTCTCTGTGTACGCTGACTATTGAATCTTCAAAAGGAGCTTTCATTTTAAAGCCATCATGATGCATGATAGTAATCATAATCATAACTGTCAATTCCGTGCAAGCATGAGTAAACGCTGCGCAGCGTCATTAGGGCAAACAGTTTTCTAATAAACGTTTCCAATACAAGTACGATTTCGTTATATTGGTTTGGAGCATTCCATTGGGTTGGGGCTATCATCATCATATCGTTCGTATTGTGCTTACATTACCAGCTGTTCGCACTCACTATCATCTGGGATCTTGAAGCTGTGTGTGGTCAATCCGTTCAACTGCAACCTGCCAAAGTAATAGTTTCCTACTCCTCATGTTATCAGCAATTACGCTTAAAGCTTATCGACAGTATTATGGAGGTGTTGGCTAGCTAAACTTAAACCTACGTAGTTTTCTATTGTGTTCTGTACTAAAAGACGTTAAAAGACAGACGTACAAATTTGATGCAAATTTGACTAAACAGATGTCTTAGAGAAATCTAAAAAGGTTACTTCCTATAATCATTAAACAATGGATCCAGTAAGTTTCAATTCAATCTGTCAGTTAAATGCATTAGTGTAACAGGCCTTGTTGAGAGTATTTTTTATAATTAAACGTGTCACACCTTTAGGATGACCAATTTGAAGATTTTACAACTGCCTCAGAATGGGAGCAATTTACTGCCAGGCTGGAGCAGTTGCTTACCGAGTGGATGGGCAAACCCGTGGAAAAAGACAATATTGTCAATGATTGGATGGTTATTCATGAGAAAGTATCTTTCTCAGGTACGAAATTGTGGCAATTTGATGTACAAGATAAACTTAGAAATTCTCTAAATTAGACGTTACATGTTTCCAGACTTTCCGCTGAAATTTACGTATTATAAGCGGGTGAGAGATTTGGACAATGGAAATGTTTCCGCTTCTGGGAATTCTATATTGGAATCTTCGATGGAGTCTAATTCAGTTAATCTATATCCCCCTTATGTTATGAGGATTTTGTCTTCTGAGCCCGAGTTTCCTCCCCAGATAACGCCATGTCCTGTTTCCGAATTTTTCTCGGTTGATGAATTCGCCGTTCTTACATCAAGTACCCCTGAGCCTGTACATGAGGAGTCTAAACTAAAACTTTTACTAAGCTCAGCTTGTATTGCTTTGAATAACACAAACTGGTTAGTGAAGAAATATGAATTTGACATTATCACTTAATAATGCAATAAGAGTGTATCATGGGTTGCATTTTCATTAAGAGTTTTGTTTTCTACTTTTAGCAACATTCCCGTGTTCGTTCAGTATCATTTATGGAATCACAACTATTTTTACGGCATTGCTGAAAATTCTGGAGTTCGAACGGCTTTTCAAATGGTTCGTCTGAAATCTGTTCACTTTCCCCCGTATCTATCGAGCCTTCTGGATATCTTTAAATCCAAGATTGGACAAAGCCTTAGTGCACCAATAATCGTTACTGCTCACTTCTTTTACAACATGACGGCCTGGCATGAAGATTTTACCTATGATTCACTTGTTCCTGAAATATTCGATTTGTGTAAATCATCTGAGGACAATCAACCTTCTACTGTATCCACTTCTACCTCTGTCATTGAGGCTGAAATACAGTCTCGTTTTCCAATGAATGATTGGACCGAATTTTGTAGCCACACAAACATGTTGCCATTTGGTTCCATGGACGATCCTTTCTACTCCCTTGAACTTGTGGTAGGCTGGCCGAGCTTAACTGATGATATTGTCGTTGACTCTGCAACTTACACGGATCTTGAACCGGAGAATGCACCCGAGTGGTACTTTAGTTTAAAATCAGATAGAAATGCAGACTATCGGTTGACAGACCTCATTGAGGGTATATGGAATTTGCATGCTGAGAAAACATCTCTAAAGGACATATTAGGAAAAGGAATAGAAGATAGTGATGGTTAGCAGTATAATAAATAGAAAATATTAGTTATAGAAAATATAGTGTGCGACAAATTTCTTAGTAGAGAATTTAACCATAAATTTCTGGGTTTTGTAGATACGGATGGGGCACAATATTCCTCAGCATTGGACAGACTTGCAGATCCCATGTCACCGCTTCCTCTCCCCGGAATCAATATTAATACAGTTATTGACTCTGCACAAAGACGCCTATTGTTCAACCCTGCAGTTTATTCCGATTTGGCTCCAATTAGCAGCGACAACTTGAATATAATCCTGAGATTTGTTTTTCCCGACGCCCGTCCAGATCCCAAACACCCTTATCCTGCTTCGTTTGATCGAGCTCCAGAATTTAAAAAAGACAAAGCTGCAAATGCATGGGTATGTTTTAAACCATGTGTAATGTATGGTTAAAGACAATCAAAACATAATTTGAAAATGTAAAAGAATATTTGTTTCCTTAATAGGATAACTTTCATGGAGTAAAGTCTGCCCCGGTCGGTAGCTTGGTTTGGCGACTAGCTGTTGCAATCGCAAATTTGCATGCGTTTCATGGTGCAAATTCTGCTTTGGCTCACATGTGGTTTGAATTTGTTTTGGAGTTACGATTTCGATGGGACAAGTCCATTTTAATTTGCGGGTGAGTTTAAATTTCCGTTTTCTGCTTATTACCTATGCGCTTCATTATGGTCAGCTTATTGGTAAATATGTCCAGCGACTATTTGAATTTGAAGATGTGTATTTGTACTGCAAATTTTGCAGTTGCATAATGAAATTTATATTGGTTTCGGTAAAAGTTTATTTTTACAGAAATTATTGAACATTTACTTTGCATTGTTATGTTGCATACACAGACCATTACATGCTGGGCTTGCGCTTGCATTACATTTAATATAATAAAACTCTTGAATAGTCAGTATTGTTGTGTACTTAAATTAACTATGAATCTATGTCGTTATTTAGGTATTAATAGTCTAGGAAATAATCTACCTACCTATATACATTTGTACAATTTAAATTAATTGTATGTTACAAAATATCTATGCTCACTAAAAATACTTACAACTGCACCAGATCATGCCTGGCGTGATTTCTTGCTACATACACGTCCATGTCATGATCCGTCCAGTTATCAGGAGTATCATACCCACTTAACGTATTTAATGATTCACTTTGGCTTGGACGTCCTGCCCGCTTTCTTTTGTGATTTGGCTCAAAATGGCGGTGGCTATGCGTATGTGGCCCGTGTGTAAACGGCGGTTTCTGATGATGTAGAACATCATGGGATGATCTAACAGACATCATGCTTTGTCTGACAGGTCTTCCTTGAGTGTGCATAAACCCGTTTGCTTGAGGAGGTGGGTGATGCCCATTATGTCCCCCATTATGTCCATGTCCATTACTGTGATGGTATGCATGCATTGAATGATTATGATGATGATGATGATTACTGAGGTAGCTTCTGTGCGTTGAGTGACCGTCAGGTATTGAGCGATGGCTGGGTGCAATTATCATGCTTTGTCGGTGTGTCGTCCCCGTAGCTAAATGGTCCAAAGAGCCATGATATACCCTGGGACGAGGAATGCTTCTCTCCGCTGAAACTGTGGAGAGTTGATCCCAGTCTTTGATAAGATTCATAGAACCCTGTGGCATACCTTGTGGACCTGGGGATGGCGTCATCATCGATGGTGGCATCTGTGTTATGCAAATGGAAAGCACAGTTTTAAAAATCAAGTCAACATACATTGTTTTCATACATATATTCAGGAAAGTCTTATGTGATTTTTACAAAAACCTTTGACATCAAAGTAGATGCTGAGGGCGATCGTTTTCCTTTACTTTTCCGAGTTATTGCTATGAACAAGAGCACAGCTATAATTACTGTGGCACATATTGCTGCACTTGCCCCAATAGTTATTTTGTCCATATGGTTCATTAACACTGATGGAGTTGTGGGCTTCAGTTCCCGACATTGACTTCCTGGTGGCACTGAGCCCGCATTGGGGTTGATTTCGTTGTACAGAATGTCGTCGTATGGTACGACACAAACAACAACGCATTCCTGTTTTTTTTTTGGCAAAATACATAAAAGAAAACATTAAGAATATTTGAATATTGCTGCTGACACATTATAAATTAGTTTTATTCCAAGTCTCACATTGAACGGAATATGCTTGATTCTGTACTCTCGTTCCGTGGGTGCAAGGGGTGGGCCGTGGCGAAAAGCATCTTCACCAAAGAGTCTGTATATTATCCGATACCCTGCCAGTGGTTTCATACTTTCCCAACGAAGCATTATAGAGTCACTTGTCCTTTGAATATCTCGCAAAACAATGTCAGATTTCTCAGCGAAAATCAGACTGGGCGAGCGGGGATTATTACCCATGGCAGTATTATGCGACTGAGGTATGCCAGAGGGTGGTTGTACAACCAACACCCCTTGTGTTTGTACACTATTGGGTGGTGCCTTGATGATTGGACTTTGGCTATGATTTATGATTGTACCTGAGTTGCTACTGCCATGCGACTCGGAATTTTGTCGCGTTGGACCCACGCCAGAGATAATTGGTATCTTTGAGTCATCATAGTCTTTTGTATCAATCGACGCTTTCCTGACCACGGACGGGCTAGGACGGGTGTTGATAATCGTAGGTTTTTGTGTGATAGTCATTTGCGTTGATGGTTTAGCTCTTATCAAAGGTACCTTAACCGCTTCATCATCTCTACTTGACACTGTTGAGGTAGTGGTTGTGGTTGAATAAGTGACAGAGGTTGCTGTTGAAGTGGACTGTCTTGATGCAGCTTCTCGGCTGGATTGTTGAAAAGATCTTAAAGTTTTTATAGAAGTTGGGTATTTTCTCGTGGTGCTTGAAAACGGAAGAGACGTAGGTTGTGACTTGGCTGGTTCCGTTTCTCTACGGGGTGGTAGGGGTTTTACAAACTTTGTTTCTGGCCGGTTTATTGTATGTTCTATTTGCACAGTTGCTTCGTGTTCTTTGGACTCCTCATCAGCGTCATTGTTCTCAGTAGAGTCTGCTGGGCTTTCCTCGTTGATTTGCTCTTGCTGTTGTTGTTCTTTACTCTCAGAGCCAAATCTTTCAGTAGAGGAAATGAAAACTGGTTTTGCCGTTGTGGTTCGTGGCCGAGGTCTCGGCCGTCGGAATCTAAATCTGGATCCCTCATTACCCTGGTTGGGATTACGGTACTCTGTGATGGGCTCTTTGGGAATTTCTGTTGTAGTGAAATCTTTCACCACTGCACTTTCACTTTGCGTCTCGTCAGCATTAGTACTATTCTCAAATTGCAGCACTGCCATAGGAGTATCAATGCTTAAAACAGTAACTTCTTTAGGTAAAACTGGTTGCTGCTTTTCTTCTTTTATGCTTGCTTCATTTTTTATGCAAACCATTTCTGTGCGAACCAAACAAAAAACTTTTTAAGCATGGTTTGGAATGGTTTTTGTAAAAAAACTTGAATTGAATGTATATTTACCGTTAGGATTTATTTGATGGAAATTGAGTGTTCGAAAAGAGGACGGAGTTCCACAAAATTGAGGGTTTCTTTCCCGACTGGTAACCTGAAGGTCATAGTTTTTCATCCACTCAAATATCCACTTTAATCGACAATCGCAAACCAGAAACCTTCCACCAATGCTTATTCCTCGTAGAGTTGAATTAATGGGGCGAAATGATTCTTCTGGTAAAGTTGCTAAAGGATTTCCGTCCAACGCTAGTCTGTAAAAAGTGGAGATTTGCGCATTGACTTTGATCTTAGAAATATATAAACCACGCTCAATCAACTGACTATTTGCAAACTATCGTTTCAAGAAATTAAATTTGCATAATATGGAAAGAGAACTGAATTCACCCATTGTCATTGACGTACAGGATTAGTGACTAGCTATTATATTTATAATATATGTAATAAATACTTACAACGTTAACGAATTCAAACCGGCAAACCCATATTTCGGTACATCGGTAAGTAGATTGAAACCGAGGTCCAAAACCTAAAACATGAAATCCCAATAATGCTACTGTACATGTGCATGCTCAGTAACGAAACTGTTAAACCATCTTTTAAGCACATTATCATCTTACCCGCAACTCTCTTAACGTTCGCAACGCGGATGTTGGGTAGTGCGTGATTAAATTGTTAAGCAAGCTGTAATAAAAACAAAATATCAATTTTCATTACCAGAAGAATAGATCATTGTGTAAACTTCACATAAATCTAACTGGAGTAATTTCTCTTAACGATGCAATTCCAAACCCATTGAATTTTGAAAAGTGAATTTAGTGGAACTAATGTACATAAAATGTTCATATGAAAACTTTTTGACTGTTTCAAATTTTCTCTGATGTACTAAACTCAAAACGTCTTACAACCACATGAGAAAATGTTGTGTTGTAGTATTATTTTGTGTTTGTGAAATTTTTACTTACTACGCAGGGAATTATGTTGGCCTTGAGTGATTCTTGGTAAATTGAAATTATCGACTTACCTTAGTGAACTCAGTGTGTCATTCACTCCATAGAACACCATACTTGGGAGAGACTGTAAAAGATTTCGCTCCAGGTTTAAAGCTGTCAGCGAATGCAAATTCGCAAATTGATACTTTTCTAATTCTCTAAGCCTGTTTTGTGCCAAATCTAAAAAGGCCAGTGATGATAAATTTGCAATTGCTGCTGGCACTGCGCTTAACCTGGTGCCTGTAAGCAAACGCATATGTACATTATCATAATCATGTAGAGCAGCTTATATGTTTCATTTAAATCCTATGAAACTACTAATTGGATCATAATAGAGTAATATGTATGCTATTTTTCTTACCCTTCAAGTTCAAATTTTTAAGGGATTTTTCCAACCCTGTAAAAGCAAGTGGCTCTATTTCCATGCTATTATCGTTGAGCTTCAATGTACTCAACTTGTTCAAGTTTTGAAATGCTCCGTTGCTTACTCTTTCTAATTTGTTAAAACTCAAATCTAAGAGTAGGAGATTAGACAATGACGATATAGCAGGTGTCGGCACTTCCTTGAGCAGATTTTGTGTCAAGCTGAGATGTTTTAAGCTTTTCTCTAATCCTTGGAAAGCGTTTGCGTGAATTGTCTGTATCATACAGTTGGATAATTGTAAGCTAACCTGAAATTTCAGATAAAAATAAGGTGTTTTTGAGAACCGTGTTATTTTTTCACCATATATATGCTTGTCTTGTTAAGTTGACTGTGATTTACCAATCGCATTTTCTGGAATACTTTCTCTGAAAGTTCCCCATTATCATCAGTAATCAAACTTGCATTTAAATACAAGAGTCCAATGGATATGCCTTGCTTGGACATACTTTCAGATAGTAATGCCAAAAGTTGGTGGCCGTCCACTTCATGGCACTGAACACTTAGTTGACTACTTGTTGGGGGATTTTTTGCACAAACACATCCATTTTTCAGCTCATCTTGAACATTTTCATCATTATTCCACGGACAGGCCACTTCAGTGCCTGAACCGGCAATAGAAAAATTTACTAGGCCTAACAGAATGCAAATTATAGGTAACGTTCTAGATATCCGACTGAAGAGTTCATTGGTGCGAGACCAATTTCGTGGCCTATTCTTTTTGAAAACATCGTTTGTAGTTGTCATCTTGACAGTTGATCACTTCCTTGTCACCACTTTTGTGTTTTCTAGCCGGCTTCCTTCACAATCTGCGGACATAAAAAGCAAATTGACAATTGTATTTAAAATTTAAACGTTTCATTTTAAAAAATAGCGAAAGTATTCAATAGAAAACAATACTTAAAAGCGTTGTGTATCTTCTTCAGCACATCTATTTTTAAACCAGTCTACTAATTCATTTAAATGTTGACAAAAAGTCATAAAGCATGTAGGTAGTAAATATGTACGTTTGTATGTATACTGGCATATCGGTGTCAGTGAAGGTGACAATGACGATACTACTGTAGTCATTCAAAAGATTTAACTTGGATTTATCTTGTACGCCAAGGTGTGGTTTTTGTGGTTGCAGACTGCTACGAACCGTTTCATCTTGATTTGCAAAGGAAACTATGTAGGCATTTTGGAGTAAAAAATGCATGTTGTTCCTGTTCGTTAAATTCGCATAAAAATATGCAGTCAACCAGTCACAAAAAGGCGGAACACATTAAGTGTGGAACGGTTTAATTTGCTGCTGCACACACACCGTATTAGACATGCTTGGATATTAATGTTTTTGAAAAATGACCATTTCTTAAAGAATTGTTTGTCTTGCATGCGTGTGTCATGGCACACACGTAAATTAGATTTACAGAATAATTAGGCATTGCAAAAAGAAAAACGAAAACATTCGTCGTACGCATTATTGTAAAATTATTCATTGTGATTTAGATGTGTCCGAATGCCTGAAATAGTGCAACGTAAACATTTTTTACTAAACAATGTACAAAATCTCAAAATTTTATTCTAATTTGTCTGCATTTTGTGTACGTACTTGACGATTGCCTAACAGTAATTTTATTCTTCAATAAAACTACTTTCTTCTAAAGAAGATAAAAAACATGCATTTTTCTCTCTGAAATGTGAATACTAAAACTAATCTCGTTTTAGTTTTGGGGTATTACGCACTAGTCGCACGTGCATTTAATGGTCACTCTGTAATTTAAAATTGATAAACTTCTATCTATAAGGTACTTGTTTCCAAGCCTGTGTACGTTTTTCAGTGTACTGTCACTTTTAAAATGACTGTTATTAAACTTTTGTAATTTACATTCGTTTTTCTGTCTTAAATTGAGCAAGAAAGAAAAAAGTGTAAGTAGTAAGTGGAAAAAAGCGACTAACGTACGGCACTATAAAGCATTTACTGATTGCTTACACACATTAACGTTCAGAATTGAAGTTGCAATACCAATGTGTACTTTCCTTTATACTTAGGTCTCTCTCATATGTATGCATTGCCTATCATTATGCGACTAGTAAGTTAGAAAAGAGGACATATTATAATAGTCAAACAAGAATATTTAATGTCAAATCTTCAAAACTACTTTTCACTGAAATCCATTTTTAAAACAATTTAAAAGCTTGCTAGAGATGATTGTCACGTAAGTAACGTCATAATTGTCATTTCTAATGGTGGTATTAGTGCACTTCATCAATTGCTTTGAAATTCAATTTGTCATTTTTTGTGGGACCATACCCTTTATCTCCTTGGCTGAAATCAAAGTTTAGGAATATTTGTTTGTTTTATAGATAGTAAAATCAATACAAAAGCAACAATACAAAATTCCTGCGGTATTCATTCATCATTATAGTGTTGTTTCATTATGAGTTGTTTTAAATTTTAAGTAGGCTGTGCGTGACTTAGAAATTCCTGCGGTAATATCCGTTACATATGCCATTAAAATCTGGAAAATTAAATTCAGCTCTGTAGTAATGTTTCAGTAAAGTTTGAGCTCGATTTCCTATTTCATATTCCAAAAACAAAATGGTTGCATCTAAAATAAAAATTTATGTACCTATATGTAATATATATAACAGTAGTACTTCACGATTTCTTTCGAAGCACGTGGTGAGATGACACGATCTCGCCCTACCCCAGGGCCTTAATACAGGCCTAATTCTAAACTCAAGCACACAACAACAATGCAACATTCGTGTTTGACGTAACCTTCTAGATGTAGTTTTCTTTTAGTACAAGTTCATAAAATTACAAATTGGGACTGATGGAACCATTTTCCGTTTTAACATTGTGGTCTAATGACAGCTTCATTAGAATTAATTACATGTAATATTATTTGTCTTGTGCTGTCTCAAATGACAAGAAAATTTAATTGCAAGTTTTCCTCACATGTTTTGACTTGCCATGCATTAGTACAATTAATTTGTCAGCCCTCCCACCTGAAATATGTTTTTAATTCTGGGCAAGGCCCATTAGAAGTCAATTTCTTTGATGGGGTGTAAATTAGTCTTTTAGCTAAATTATAACTCAGTAAAAATTCATTCACACATTCAAAAAATGCTTTTACATTCAACCTTAAAACTTTTGTTTTAAGCATTATTATTCATTGTAAAAATTTGACATAAACTAGACTAACGTTATATTTGATTTTAGATTCATATTCTTTATGATAACGTCCATGCCCCATTCTAGGCTTTTGCCAATTCATGATATAATTACTGGTTATCATTGTTAAATAAGCCCAAATGTATTTTTGACTTTGTAAATTACGCATGCAACATACAGATAAAATAATTGACTACGGTGAAGCACCTTTGTCCATTTTTCATGGATTGTTCATGTGTTTTTCGTGGGCAAAATAAATACAATCACATATTATCCTAGCCAGAGGCTAAAATGCGTAAACCTGTCATTGAGGGTGAGAGTTGTTTTGAATAAATTTCTAGATAAGGCAGGAGGAGCTGATATGTACTGTTCTGCAAGGCATGGCAAAATGGTAATATCAAGAAGTAGTAGTAATATGTTCGCATAATCCTTAAAATATTCACGACCAATACCAAAAACACAATATACGCAACAATATCGTACGCAAGTAATTGTATCAAACGTTAACAATGCGTCAACTGCCGTATTTGACGAATAAAATAATGGGCTGATACCATCGTGAATATAAAATAGATTGGAATCGGAACTGACCTACTTACCACATGGTATTTTATAATACCTACTAAAAGTATCCACTTCTCATCTCCTCCTTTTCTGTAACATTTTTCGTACTATCTGATTAAATTAAGAGAACGGTCAACAGTGACTGCCAACATGTTGGTTATTATAAACTTTTGAAAATGGCAATCATCCCACCACCGGTTATGTAAATGTTTTATCCTTACGTATGTATTTGTGTTATGTGGGGTTTCCCACTGCGTGTGTTCATTGAATTCAAAACCAATTTCGGTATCTTCTCATTGTTCCTTCCAAATAATATGTAATATCGAAATGACGATGATAGTGACAATATTGTCAATGGAGAACACATTTTTGATTACTGCCAATTTGCAATTATCTCACCTCCAATTCTTTCGCTTGAAGAGGAGGAATGTTCTTTATTTGTGCATACATATTCTGCACACTATGGACCGTAGAATTGATGGACAGTTCTGATACAGAGAAATATTATGTTTTGCTGACAGATTGAGTATTTTTAAAGGTCTTCATATAGTCTGGTGGTTAAGTAAGTTGGTTTTAAAGGGCATAAGGGAGGAATGTAGGTATTTATGTGGATTTTTAAATGCATAAAATGCTACACAGTCGTGTGTGGGGCTAGGGACACACCCTAAACAAAAGCGAACGTTGCAGCGAGGATGATGATGTAGCGGAGAGGTATTTCATGCCAATTGCTCTCATGTTATAATTTATCACTTTTGATGATTATAGTGATATTAGAATCTCATTAGTTCAGTGTTGTGATCCACGCAGGTATTCTGCCACTAGACTACACACTGCGCACTCGGTGTTATGAACTTATTCGTCGAGGGTCGAGATTTACGGTGGCTAAAAACGAGACAGCCATAACGCTCATGAAACTACACATTCCTGTGGCCAAAATCAGTGTAAATTAAAAATTGGGTAGATAGATTGTCTCGAGTACTTACAACTTACTGGATGAATGTCACAAATATGTAAATGCACACATCACTGTATTATGATTATGTAGCGATTCCCCGGCTCTTCGTGATAACTACATGATTTATTCGTTATCTAGCATCCATAAGTGTCATAATAAAATAATGTTTCTTTTCTTTGAAGTTCGTTTGCCCATGAAGTGTAAAAAACCTTGATTAGATAGAATTTGAGAATAGAGTGAGGAATTTGCGAGGATAAATGTACATCTTTGCTAAAGCAAATGTATATAGGTTTAATCATACGAAATAGGTCCCTTGCTATGGCAGAACATTGAACGGGAGGGTTACTAATCCATTCTTAGTATTGCTCTGCAGAGATCCCCACTTTTAGTGATTATTACTGTGTCACATAATGAACTCGGCATATTTCATGCATCTCTGATTCATTTCTTTCGTCGATGAATGGTAACTTTGCAATCGAATCCAAGGTCGTTGGAATATGTATTATATAAAAGCTTTATTTGACGAGGTCCGAGAATCGCTATAATACGGTGAGAATCGTCTTGTTGAACCCTTCTCTATTGCTACTAGCATCATATTCTGTAAATGCAAATTTCAATGATGAAACGTAATATAATCATCCGAAAATGGATTGTAACCGTAACATATTGCGTTACAAATAAAAAAGGATGACTGTAACAGACAGAATTTGCACATTTGAATGTTTAAATAAATAACACTTTATGTTTTGTCAACTCATTCCCGGGTCATTTTTATAATGAAGCTTTTAATATTTTTGAGTGAGGACAAATATCGTATTCAATACATATGGATTTTGAAAGCAAAATAGTAAAAACATATTCAAAATTCTAGTATGTATGCACCTTTAAATTTTCTTTTACAATAATTTTAGAAATCGATAGTTATAATCATGCTTGCTAAAGAGATACTCTATAACTAAATATAAAAAATATCATGAGTAACAAACTTTTTGCACCACCCAACAAAATGGTGTAATTTTTTGATTTACTGCCGTAGCGAATAATATTGTTTTTGCAAAACCTTAGTCTAAAAGCTCTCCAAACGAATTTTTAACAGCCTGTTCTAAATACCATTTTCCTAATTTTATATGAACTCTATAATTATTAAAATATGTTCAATGTTACCAAAAGAGAATCAGTTTTAGAGCCATTTGAAAAAGGCTTGACAAAACAGGAAGGAAGAGCACAAAAAAGTGTTGGTTATTATGTTTTATACGAAGGTGATGATAGTAATTGGTAAAATACCGCTACGTGAGCCTTTTCTCAAAGACAGTAAAATTGTATTACATACATCCATTAATGAACAAGGTAATTGCAGATGGGCGTGTTCGCGTTTTTCAAAATTGAAGCTCATTGCAAATGCGTCCACACTATGCGTGCTGCGGTAGGTAACACAAAATGTCATGTAAAAAACCAAAATTAATCCCCTTTGTAATATAACGCGAACAGCAAAGGCATCGGTAAGCTATAATTCTAATAAAATTACCGTAAAACCCAAATGTTGTTGCATCTAAAAATATCACATTAAACCAAGTAGCTTTTGTTGGTATATTCGAATTCTTTTGTTTGTTGCACATCAATGTAAGCTTTTGCTAGTTTTTAGGCGATTTTTGGGAAAAAGTGACTGGTTGATCTTGTGGATACATAGGTATTGAATATTAAATTGCTTGGCTCTATCTATATTTTCAAAGATGAGCTACAGAAAAAGAAGAATCAAAATCGTGTGGAAAGACGTGTTTACGAGTCATGGCAACCAATACTATATTATGAATTTTATAAAATTAAGTTTAATGATCGGAAATCAGGGGATAAGTCTTAATATATTATGTGTAAGCCTACTTACTGCTTGTAAGTAATCTTAGATAAGCAAACCCTTTCAATTTCATTTTGAAACTTCCTGTAGAACTCGTTTTTCGTCATACCTTCTGACTTTTCTATCGATTACACAGCACAAGCCTGAATCACGATGAGGTAACATTCGGAATCATTTTTAGATTTAATCTCCCATTATTCACGCTAATTTAGTTTGGAATCAATAGTAAGACCAATTTTAGTTCCTGTTTTATCTTCAGTTCAGCACATTTTAACCTGTTTAGGCTCAATTACGGATATTTGAAACATTAATAAGGGAACATGAAATCCTTTAAATGATGATAATAATACGTTTTCACCATCATTTTTTACTGAGCAGTTCATCGTTTTCATCTTATGGTATAAAGATTGCTATCTTAATCGACCGTCGTTGCAAACTGGGACAGATATAAACCAACTTTATACATCTATTAGTTTCTCCGATTCTCCAATTGTACTAATATTATCGTGTGATTTTGTTTCATAAACAGTACAGTGTTAATGGTGTAAAGTAAGGATTCTACATGCATGAATCCGTTATGGCTGAGTTATTTTCGTTTCTTCCTAAGATTGACGAAGCTTCACTGCGCCGGCGATTCTTGTTTATGTCTACATTTTCAGATGATAAGCTGAAAGGCACAAGACCTCTGTTGAAAATGAAGATGCATTCGTTGATCCAAGCTTGCATATCGTGATTATATAATATCATGTCGAAGAACTTTGCTTCTCATGCCTCGCTGAATTTCATACGGAAGTTGTTGCCGTAAGCGTAATTCAGCAACTGACCTCTGCCTGAGGACTTGGTTATTTTTTTCAAAATGTAAACCTCGGTCAAGAAGCTGTATACTGATATAAAATTTTGCTACAGCTAATCATCGAATTAGTTCGTGTTGTTTTGTGACGCACCTTTTGTTCCAGAGTTTTTGCTTTTTGTGAGCCGAGCTATCAGTTAAAGCATATGTTTACCAATTTATTTCTGATTTTAGGACAATGCTTCAAATAACAATCCGTCAATGGCTTGTTGCGCTTGTTATCCCAACCTTCTCTCATCATCATTATCTATTACATACAACATACTCTGGCTGAGTAACTCAGCTATCACGTTATATTATGTGGTCAACTTATTCTAGGACAAAAAAAATGTTATCTCCTCCTGACTTACATACTTGATGGCAGTAAAACGGTTTTAACCATTAACAGATGCATGACATTCCTGAAAAGGGGATTTTCTTACAAAACTCTCGCGAATCGTTACACTCGGAAAGTTTTCAAAGTTGTAGACAAGGAAGATGAGTCGATGAGGGTCGTGCACGTATATACAATACCATGATTTTGTTGTTGTGTACATTATGGTTTTGCGAGGCATTGTAAACTTTTTTCCGTGTCATTGCATTCGCATGAAAATCTGAACGAGTGTGTTTCTCGGTATAGATATTGTAATGCGTGCATGCAGAAATGTAGAACTAATATTGTCTTAAGTAATCTGAAACTTAAAAAACGACAAATTCTTCCCTACTTTCAACATAGCTATTAAAACTGCAGTGCTTTTCCTTAAGTCAATGTAATGTTTCTCAAACAATTTTGTGTCAGTTGTATCATGTTTTATTGTCACATGAGGTTATCAAAGTTCTAATCTAATCTGTCTGAAACCTATTTTTCAGTCATGTAGCAACAAAAGCTGGTGGTCCCTCTACTCCGCTTGCGGACTTAGTCTAGCGGGTTTTTAAGTAATTTAGTTTAATTACCAGTCTTGTACACAAAAAATAATGTGATATCATCTTGATTATCATCATCATCACTATTACCATCAATAGACGCAGGTAGTCATAATACTTTTCACCATAGGATTGAGTTGGTGATGCAGTATAAAAATTGCATTAAAGCTGCTTCTATATAATCTCCCTTCTTGTTCATTAATACTTGAAAAGTTTTATAGCAATAATGAGATTCTTTCCTTACCCCTGAAGTAGTATTATCATTGGATTCAAAAGATGAGACGGAGGAGTTGAATGCCCTTCTTGTTGCAACAACGTTTTTATTTCTGGCTCACTGTTCCTTCACAAAACATAGCATTACGTGTCGAAAATACATCTTCTTCAAATATAACAACAAAAGTAAATGTTAAACTAGGAGATGATGATAGTACAGACATGTGTGTGTTCATGATATGATGAGCACAGAAGATGAGTATATTTTGCAAACATTATGCATCTTTCAAAGCTGCGTGATGGAGTAAAATAGTAGCGGAGCGGAGAGCGGTGATGTTTTGTTGATAGTGATTATGACGATGAAGGTGGTGGTGGGGGAGCCCATGAAAAAAAGGTGAATAGTAAAGTAACTGCTATTATTATTATTGTTATTATGATTATCAGTGTTAGTGCATCACTAACTCGGGCTTGTGGCCATATAAAATGAATTCCATAAGCTAGTCTTGTGTATCTCCGAATGGGTAGAATTTACAGAGGACTGATGCGTTGGCTTTTGTTCCAAATGACCGAATGCGGATGAGTAGTAGAGAAAATACCCGAGTAGAATTGAAAGGCGTCTGATGAATAGCCCATCTGCTGGTTAGGTTGAATGAATTTTCCGCAAAGAAAATAGGCCTTTTTATTCTGTTAGATGTAATGGTATAGGTGTAAATAGTAAAGGATATGAATATTTCATCCTACTATTGGGCACTGCACTGTGGAGTTGTAAGAACTTGAGAACGGAAAGCACAAATTAATCGCAATGATATTTTTTCAAAGAATCTTTGAAGCCCCTCCGGATTAAAAAAATACTTTTATACAACACTGACCAAATACATCACGCTTTAAGATTTTGCGGAACTTTAGAGCTCAGAGTATAGCAGTAGTAAGCTTGATGGTTATAACCGGGGATATCTTCTGTCGGGACGGGATTCCGTAAACTCGTGCTAAATTAAATGGATCTTGTTGTGAATGCACATGCCTTAGGTGCGGATTTTACCACAGGCCCGTGAGCACTTCGCCACTTCGGTATGCCATTAGGAACATAAACACACAAACGCATTGCCAATAATTTTATTCAACACTTTTGGCTTTTATATATAAGCACTGTTATAGGGGCTATAGCCAACTTGTTCATACCAAAGTTACAGTTTTTGGAACTTTAAATCATTAAAATATTGTAGCTGATGCGATATTTTTCGGCAAATAATATTTATACTCTTAATCACAACTATTTTGTTCGTAACATACACCTTGTACTAACAAAACTGTTACTGGACGAAGAAGAAAAATTGATGCGTCTTTCTTCAAGTGTTTTGCTTCCATGTTTTCACTTAAAGCGACACCACACACCCGGGGCGATGTGAGAGCTCGTAAGACCGGAATGTACCAACAAGCTTTCCAAGTTATCCTCTATTATGTTAATTTTTCATGAAGATGACAAAAGTAGGTAATAAGACAATTCAAAAATACAAGCTAAACTTGACATATTACGTATCAAGCTTCCTGTCACCCAACGCTAAATATAAAACTTTTCCAATATCCTTAAGGTTTTTGAAGAAAATCATGTTGCTCCATTGTGTTCACGATAGTAATAACACTAATTTTAGCCATGCAAAAATCTCGATATGAATGCTGCGACTCTTAAATCGACACTGCACCGCACTACTCGTACTTCAACAATTGAATTAACTAAAAAGCAAACTGCGCGTCCTTCCTCTTTCGTGCCTTGCTATGCTACACTTGCTGTAGCGCTACCAATTTAGCTTACACCAGCTGCTGTCAGTAGTACTGACTCAGTACCCATGTAGACTTTGAAAGCATCGCCTTGCAAGCAAAATCAGACAGAGCCAAACTCTCAGCAAGGAACATTACAGGCACACATTGCAAACCTAATTCAGGCCTGCAAATTGTTGCTCCTACTATAACCTAAGCAGCGGCAAACGATGCACAGTCAAAGTTGATAATGATGTACCTAAGGAAAATAACTTTACTTTAAACGAATGCATATTCTAAAATATTTATGAAAGAGTTGCTGGCTTTGCTGAAATTTAATAAAAAACTTTTTTACTTACATCTTACTTTTTCTGTTTTCTCGTGTCTTTTACTACTAAAAGGTTGCATTTGTTCACGTGTGCAATATTTTTCTAGTCATGATCATAATCTATGTGCGATTACAATTGAAGCCAAGTAGGTAATATGAAATGAACGGAGCTTTTACTGTACTGTCAGCTTTTTAGCACCCAAAAGACCGAGCGATATGATATGTTATGAAAAGTAGAAAAATGTATCAATGTGTCGGTATCGGTAAAAGTTGTGTATGAATTGTTCAATCATCAGAAGATTACAGAAACCTTTCGATAAATCGGTTTCTCTAAATGAGAACAATGGGTATTATTAAGGTGTGATACAACTTGTGTACTTGTAAGAAAGAGTGAACTACTCCTTAATCAAAATACGGCATCCCCCGCTGCTACTAGTGCACTTCAAATCAAGTACAAAAAGAAGGCAAAAATTACGTTTTTTGGCATGTTTGTTCTATTTTGCTTTGCGGTTTTCTCATCCTATTTGTTGTTTCAATACCTTGAAATACTTTGTCGATATACGCACGATGGTACTGATAAATTTGATATTAAATCTATAAAAATAATTCATAAATGTAATACATTAAGTGTTATTGCATACGAAAGTAAATGGACTAATCTGCATGTAGCATCTTTTAGGTTATCGTTCTGTGGTTTGTAAAAATTTGTACATTCAAGTTATTTCAATACATAAACTAGATTTGATGTAGTCGGATAATTCATTCTAGACAATTGCTTGAATTTAGATTGTTATATTTGAATTTGTCAACTTCTATCCGTTTTACTATAGTGGTAATGGAGAGATTTTTAAATGTTTAAAAAATATGTTGTATCATTTGTGTCCATAATTTAACTGTATTTTAACTGCACCTGCCATTTTTTGCAATCTAGGTATGCATTTTTATGTGTGTTAAAGATGCAAATTGCAAACATAGCATAAATATATATACTATAAGTGAGTTATATGTAATCTGCTTCGTTTGCCCATACAAAATCGACTAAACGATTTGCATATTGTTGTATTTGTGCCTCCTACTGAAAGACAACGATGAAATTCTTGTTGAAGCTAACTTTTTAGAATGAAAACTATTTTTCTCTTGTTGGATAAAATACAGAGGGACCACTATGCTACTGATCTACTTTAAGAATAAAGAGAGGTTTCTGGGTTCTGAATAAGAATGAAATGTGACTTATAACGTTAACAAATTGTCATTTTCACCACTACTAATGACTTTAATCTAACGGTAACAATAGTAGAAACGTAGTAAAATGTTGTCGCAATTTGCTCCAAGGATTCAAGAAATACATACATATAAGGGACATGCATTATATATTCAGGTACCGAAATCAGAAGTTTGTAAATGTTATTTTGAAATCTTATTTTCAATCAGGCGTCGGTTTGTGGTTAAAATTCATTGCACGAGTAACTTCTACATTGTCTGCACTACCCATTACATACAGCAAAGGGACACTGAGAAAATTTAGCCCGTTTATTTCTATTTTTGTTGCGGTCAACGTGTCAATCAATACATTGATACAGTTCCACATTTTTACGTGACAATGATTCCCTGTTATACATAATGTGCCGTAGTGATAAATTTAGTCATCATAGAAAAATCAGTAGACAAAGTGTCATTTTTGTTTAGATCCTGAAAAAATGAGTTCCTGCAATATTCCTTCATAATATGACATTCCGCAATGGTTACGTACTACTGTATTGGTTAAATTGGGTGTAACAAGAAATTGTGGGGTTGCATATTATGGTAGTGCTACAGGCACATGGTGTTTCATGGTAGAAAGCACAAAACCGTTCTTGGTGAATTAAAATCTGCAAGTGATTTATTTCAAGCCTCGTTTCATTGTGTTAAGGTGTTGTTTGAAAGACACAAAACCCTAAAAGTTATCGTTGACATTAGATTTTTGCAGTGCACCGAACGTAAATATTTTGCATCATATAATACCGGGAGTTTAACTCTGTCTGCTTGGTCAAATGAAAAGCTTTTAATTCATTTTTGCAAGTAAACTGTTCAAGAAATGCTACGACATGCGAAGCAATTAAAACATCTTCATTATTGCTCTAGTTCAATATATGCCTCTTGAGCACCAAGCACGGTCGTAAGAAAAAGGTGAAAAGAATCAAGAGCCACTGTGTCTGACTTGCAACAAGAAGATGTTACATTCATAGTTACTACTCTCTATTACCCGTGTGCTTACGGTTTAATACTCTTTTTATGAGCTCACTCATTATACCCGTTTTTCTAAAGCTATCATTAAAGTCATGATGGTCTTTATAATATCATCGCTGACGTTTTTTGGCTTGTTAGCTTATTGCTTGTTGGAATGAACCAAGAATGACTTGGCAATTTCAATTTTCTTGAAAATGGAATCACATTTCACAGTGCACTCCGTTTTAGAAGCGTTTATGTAAGTAGCTCTTAGCTTAAATATTCTATAAAGAGACTTGTTGCCTCATGTGGTTGCCTTTACCTTTGTTTACTTCAAACTACGGGAGGGATGAGGTGGAGTACAGTTGCGGAAAATCAGATTTTCACCACTTGGTCCCAGCATGGCTCTATTTAAAAAACTGGCAATTTACTTGCATAAGAAATTCTTTGCTGATGTAAATTTATTTATTACGCTCGTATGCAAAAATACACCATGCATTTCACAGTAGTCCGTTGTAAAATGAAATTATTAACATCATTAATCATTTTTCACATAACATAAAATAGCAAGCTTTTATAAAGTTTTCTATATAAAATAGGAAATGATGTAACTGAACTTTTTTGAGGTGTGACAAGCAATTATTGCCTTTGAATATTTTGAAAATTTATTTAGATATACCCATGTATAAAGTTATAAATACGAAATACGTAAGACCAACAAAATAATTCAATTCGATCATCTTCATAATTTGCTATATGGATGCTGCGGTAATAAGAAAAAGAAGATGAAGGTTATTTAATTTAAATAAAATGTTGACTCATTTAAATGTTTAGCTTTCTGTCATTCAATCGTACATAATTTTGCGTTTATGGGACATGTATTGGGTTGAGGCTTTTGTGATAACAACGTGAAGTAGTAGGTATACGTTATGGTACATTTACGATAAGTAAATTATATACACATTACGTTTCAGTGAATCGTAAAAAATGTTGATCAGAACAAAGTAAATGTCAATTACAATTGATTGTTGTTAAATTATGAAAATGGGTTAGTAAAGTATGCACCTTCTTCCATACAGAAGTAGTCATGCGACTGGCGGGAAGACGCAGGCACAATCCCATCTTTCTATAATGCACAATCATGAATCGTGATGTAGTTCAATGGATGATTGTATGAATTGCATAGGATAGGCGATATTTGTTCGTATGTAGTGGCTTAAATTCTTACAAACTTAATAATATTAGTTCAAAATTTGAAGCATTTACATTTACCTGCTTACGTACCTATTTTATGATTAAGAAACATGGCCATGATTCTCTGCTGATTCTTTATGTAATTTTACGTACTCATGTGTATTTATTGGTATTTAAGATCATTTAAATCAATTTTTAATAATTTCTCTCCATCTCAAGTTGGTCAATGAAAATTGGCAGCTTCTATTGCTCACATCACACGTATAAATTAAATTGCGTTCTGATTCTGAATTCCTTTACATATTTTCCTAAAATGACAGCACGAAATATAATAATTCAACATTTTGTAATGATTGTTAACAGCATCTACAAACAGACACTATAAGTCACTGATTAGTTTTTAATTAATGGGTTTGGGCAAGTTATTGCGTAATCAAACGAATCTGCGTGTCTGTACAAGGGAATCATATACTAGAAAATCAAAACAGAGGCAACTTTGTAGCTATATCATCCCTTTCATAGGTATTCACTTTGTTTGTTTGTGACTAATTAAATATGTCCCATATTGCCCCGTATTTTAGGGATGGTTTTCAAGGTAATGGAAATGCTTGGGAGTCAAGGCTACATTGTGACTTTGAATGTAAATTGTGCCTACGTACGTCTTTTAAATTATTACGAACCTTTTTGTTTTTTCTCGCTGATTAGGACTTTTGCACAAAATCTCATATTTTGATCTGAAATGACCATTACACAAGAATGTATTTTTTCAACTGTTTACTAAAATCAGAATATAAAGTTTATGACATACTATGTACACATAGTTCCGATTCAATGCTTCAGATATCCTTGTTTGCAAATTAAGTTCACAGTTTTTCAAAGGTTTTAATCCTATAAAATCGTTTCTCTTGTGTCTCGTAAAACTTGCAAATTATAGCATGATAAGGCAACGCACTAAAGCATTGTCGCTTTTTAGGAATTCAACACTTACCATAAACAGGTTATGCGTACAGTATCGGCTTAATTTATAATGACCATTAGTAGAAGGGGATGATGGAAATTAAATGTTTTTGAGATGCTTATACCCTTTCTGAGAATGATTGAGAAATTATGAGTTGTTGAAGTGAAGCGTAAGTCTTAAGGGCGTATGGCATTGTGCAATATGTAACAGTTAATGTGTATAAAATAATTCTGGCAAATTGGCTTAGATTTGTTTGAGATTTTCTAACAATGGCATAAATCAATTTTACCTGCCTTTATTGCCATTTTTTGTCACTTGTGCTTTTACTTGATCCGTACAAGTACACGCTGCCCGCATGCCTTTTTTTCTTGTCGCCATAAATTTTAACTGATTACCAGATCACTTTAAAGAATAAAACAACGTGATTATCGAATCAATTGTTTGCTGTCAGCTCGAGTATCGTTCTGAACGACAAGTTAACACGTTTTTATGAAGAACGTGCATAGAATCGTCAATCAGTATAAAATGCAACATGATGATAATCAATTCAATAGTCAAAATACTATGAATTACTTTTTAATGCCTTTTAGTTTGGAGCGTGGGGCTCCCAACTCAAGCTCCTGTCTACTCAACCAGAAGCTGCAGATGCTTAATTGCTGCATAGAAAAGAAGATTGCTCGGGCTCAGAAGGAAAATGAAAGAAACAACTCCTCAGAGGATGCTGAAACTGTTGAAGTTGAAGAAGGTATGTAAATATGTTACCGAGGAAGAGTTCTTTACACACATATGTTGTACCACATATTTTTACATTATTCCATTATAAAACCGTGTTGACGTGGGCGGACAGTGGATAATGAGGATGCTGTAGGTAGAATTTACCTGGTAAATAAACACAACAGTGACGGTTTGGCAAATCGAGAAAGTGAAGTACTTCTGATTATTTGTGAGTTTTTTGAGTTAGAGATAAAGTATTTTAGTGGTTAAGTAGTGTGATAGCAAAAAAATCAAAAATTCAAAAAATGAGTTCATACGAACTATTTAAAAATATAGAAATTAGGATCTATTCATTTTTTTCTTTGAATAGGGGATATCCAATACGATAATGACAGCCCTGATGATGCTCTTATTCGCATTTCGATGGCACTCTGTCTAGTCTAGTCGATAATAGCTCATTGTGCGTAAGATGCTCATTCTGGCACTTGGCGAACCACTGAATGCAATC